>JAXDDX010000307.1:192500-248106 GCA_034670405.1 Hoplostethus atlanticus | reverse complement strand
GACTCATTGCCTTCACACTGGAACTCTTTGGTCCACAGTGGAGCCTCCACTGCTCCATAGAGCGCCCCCTGGAGGACTGAAGGAGCCCCACAGCCAAGCTCCCTACAGACCACCTCTGCATCCTGCTGGTCAAAGTCAGCTTCACACACTGAGGACCAGGACTGGTTAGACTTCACCTCCACTCTGCCTGAGCACCGACTAGTCCCGTTCACCAGCCTGACAGACTCTGGAGAGAGAGAGTCCAGTTTCAGTCCTGACCTGGATTCACTTCTTCATGGTTAAAACACACAGATTAAAGCGAAACTGGATCAAGGAAGATCCAATTATGCATACCCCCCACCTGTAAAGCACTGGTGCACTTGTTAATAATTATTAACACTGCTGGGGGGCAAGTGTGTTCTGTTTGACTCCGCCCCCAGACTCCGCCCCCAGACTCCGCCCCCTGGTCTGCAAGTGGCCACTCTCCTGATGTGGTAGCTAAATATCCAGTCTTGTACAGAGCTCTACGTCACACCACCTCAAACAGCTCTGCCCCAAGTGCCTTATAACAGCATCTACTGACCTCCACGTCCAAATTCAGTAGAAACAAAATGTGGCGATAACTTTGAATTTATTATATTGAGGATATCAAATGTCTTCATGCTTGTGTTCAATGGGCCTCATGCAGGAAGCGATATACGAACAAATTTCTTCTCATTTTTGTTCGTATCAAAGATTTGTTCTTACTTTGCCGTCTACAAACCACCACAAGCGGACACCGACGTAACACTATCGGACCTACATGATGTGTTATGTCGGCATCAGAACAAGCATCCCGACGCGGCTATGGTGGTGGCTGGGGACTTTAATAGGGCGAACCTAAAAAAAGTCATGCCGAACTTTTACCAGCACATTACGTGTGCTACCAGAGGGGAAAGAACGTTGGACCACTGCTATACGCCGTTCAAGAGAGGCTACAAGGCTGTCTCTCTCCCTCCGTTCGGCAAATCAGACCATGCCGCCATTTTCCTGCTACCGGAGTATAAACAAAGGATAGCACGGGAAGCGGTAGTGACGAGGGACGTAAAGCGGTGGTCTGACCAATCAGAGGCTGAGCTACAGGACGCTCTGCGTGACGTCGACTGGGACATGTTCCAATCCAGTTCCAGGGACGTCAGCGAGTTTACGGAAGTAGTAACGAGCTTCATAGCAACGCTAGTGGATACCATCGTCCCCACGGTGAAAGTTAGGTCCTTTCCTAACCAAAAACCGTGGGTTGATAAATCCATCCGCGACGCTTTGAACGCCCGCACTGCTGCCTATAACTCCGGTCTTGTATCCGGCAACATGGACGAGCACAAGGCAGCGTCCTATGGACTGAGAAGGGCGGTGAAGGAGGCCAAGAGGAGGTATAGGGACAGAGTGGAGTCGCAGATGGAGCAGCGCGACACCAGACGCCTATGGCAGGGGCTACGGACTATAACGGACTACCAGGGCAGACCCCCCGCAATTGTGAGTGCCGACGCATCCCTAGCGGAGGACCTGAACTCATTCTATGCACGGTTTGAGGCTAGCAACAACAGCGCTAGCTCGCCGGCTAACAACATCACCGTTAGCGCAACCGGAGTGAGTTCTACCGCTGGGGATGAACACACACTCTCTGTGACCGAGCACAGTGTGAGGAGGGCTCTGACGAGGGTGAACACCAGGAAAGCTGCTGGTCCAGATGGCATATCTGGGCGAGTACTGAAGACCTGTGCTAATCAGCTAGCTCCAGTGTTCACCACTATATTCAACATCTCCCTGGCTGAGTCTGTGGTCCCCGCCTGCTTCAAGAGATCCACTATTGTCCCTGTGCCCAAGAATGCTTCTCCAGCATGCTTGAATGACTACCGACCGGTGGCCCTCACCTCGGTGGTCATGAAATGCTTCGAGAGGCTGATAAAGGACTACATCTGCGCCTTCCTCCCTTGCTCCATGGACCCGCTGCAGTTTGCTTATCGTCCCAACAGATCCACGGATGATGCTGTCTCCCAGGTACTGCACACCACACTCTCTCATCTGGACAGCCGGAAGGGGGGCTATGTGAGACTGCTGTTCATTGACTATAGTTCAGCTTTCAATACCATAGTCCCCACCAGACTGGCTGGCAAGTTGATTGAGCTGGGACTGAACACCCCCCTGTGTGCCTGGATCCTGGACTTCCTGACCGCCAGGCCCCAGGTGGTCAGGGTGGGTAGACACACCTCCAACCCCCTCACCCTGAACACAGGATCCCCCCAGGGTTGCGTCCTCAGCCCCCTACTGTACTCCCTGTACACACATGACTGTGTGGCCAGGTTCAGCTCCAACACCATCATTAAGTTTGCGGATGACACAGTGGTGGTGGGCCTGATCTCCAACAACGACGAGAAGGCCTACCTGGAGGAAGTTGCTGATCTGTCACTCTGGTGCCAGGACAACAGCCTCCTCCTGAATGTCACCAAAACTAAGGAGCTGATTGTGGACTTTAGGAGGACACAACAACAGAGGACGTACTCACCATTGGGGATTAATGGGAATACTGTGGAGAGGGTGAGCAGGTATAAATACCTGGGAGTCCACATCACCGAAGATCTCACATGGTCCACACACACTGACACTCTGGTGAGAAAGGCGAGGCAGCGCCTTTACCACCTCAGGCAACTGAGGAAATTTAAAGTCTCCCGGAGGATCCTTCAGTCCTTCTACTCTGGAGCTGTGGAGAGCATCCTGACAGGAAGCATCACTGCCTGGTTTGGCAACAGCTCCGCTCAGGACAGGAAGGCTCTGCAGAGAGTAGTGCGTTCGGCTGAGCGCACTATTGGAACTACACTCCCCACCCTGCAGGACTTGTACACCAGGAGGTGCAGAACCAGAGCCTGCAGGATCATGAAGGATCCTCACCACCCCAACAACGGACTGTTTCAGCTGCTGCGGTCAGGCAAGCGCCTCCGTAGTCACGCTGCCAAAACAGAGAGACTGAGACGGAGTTTCTTTCCTCAGGCCATCAGGACTGTGAACTCTGACCTCACCAGGGCCCCCACCAAGACACACACACTGCCCCTCTTATGCACACACACACACTTAGGTAAAGACTACACATAATTTATAATTTATATTATATTATACATACAATTTCCCTTTTTTTACTATATTTTTTTATAAAGTGCTCTTATTGTAAATATTGTGTTGTTTTTTATATAGAGCTCTTAAAAACTGTGACATTGTAAATATTGTGTTGGTTATTGTAAATAGTGTGAACCTGTTATTTTGCACATTTCTGCTAAGCATTGCCACTTTGCATTTCACTACACACCTCGTGTGTGTATGTGACAATTAAACTTCTTGAATACTTGAATACCCATTGACCCAATGTTGTCTTATTTTTGCTCTTCTCTTATAGTCTAGGGGCCAATACTGATATTTTCACAAATTGGTACCACCCAAGGTGGCCAAACAATTTTGGTATTTTTGTCTTCCTACATGTCTCTAGTTTATATTTTGGTATGATAACCCTCCCTATCTTGTAGCTTAATGATAGTTATCACTCTGTAAACAAACCTACCCCCATAAAAAATGACAAAACCCTGATTTCTGTATATATAATTTATTATGACTTCTAGACAATATTTTTGGAAACCAATGGTCTTACAAACAGTGAATATGTCTCCAATGAGTGCATTCCAATCAGAGCATCACAGACACTATCCAGTCCCTCCAGGATGTTGCGATCTTGCGATCGCAAGAATTAACGCAAATTCAACTAACTGCCGCAATACTTGCAAGAGCTTGCAATTTTACCAAAACCCCGCAATATTCCCGCATAAAACTGTCAAATTGGCACAATGCTTCCACATTAACATTCCTATATGTTACATTAACACTCCTAGATGTTCGGGAGGTTGTTTTTTTATTTAAATATGCAATTTGCACCATTTGCTTTCTTGTTATCCTGTGCCTTTGATATGGTTACGGACAACCGGGACGAATCCCGGTGGGTCTTTGGGCCGGTTGGACGGGCCGCGCCGCGGTGTAGCCTAATCATTTTATAAACTGTTCAAGTTGATTTGCTACTAACAGGCCGGTGACTAGTTAGATGTGACTAGTCCGGTGACTTGTTAGATGTGCGTTCTCCGCTCCGGACCTCTCTCTCCTTTTCTCTGTGTCAAACTGGCAGCACTGACAGACCTGACAGATTAGAGCGAGACGGGAACGTGACGGGTCAACTAATGATGTGATGGTGTTACACCATTTACACAGCGACTGCATTAGTGGTGTAGAAAACATTAATTTTATTACTTTGCGGCAATATTTTGTAAAGCATGCAAGTTGGCTATAAGGTAGCACCGGACACACACCATCCCCCACTATCGGCACAGACCAACCACTCCCACTCGCCTTCTTCTATGTCTTCCAGTAAAATGAACTACAAACCGCTCACTCCGCCACCTACTGGCAGGTGCAATAAACCTAGAACTGACCAAATAACTACATGCCACAGTATATTATTAAACAAAACATTGAAGGGATTGGGCAGGTATTAAAAAAAATATCTTTTCTACAATGGCAAACTGTAGATATGCTGCATTGCAGCCTAAAGGGAAAACAAACAAACAAAATAATGTAAAGAAAACTAGGATTAAAAAGGAATAAAAGACAAAGAAAGGCACTAGACAGAGATCATGTGTATTAAAACTAGTTTTCAGCCGGCGGCCCCAGGAGGTACTCTACTACTTTAAAAAAACAACTTAAAAAACAGAGTGGGCTGTTTACAATGTTTGGGGTAGGATGGGGGGCTCGAATTTTTCATCACTTCCTGCTGTTTTACCACAAGATAACACGAAAAATAGCATCGCAATTTTTGATAAAAGCCGCTGCAAATTCAATCATTTTGGGCCGCAATAATCAGAAAAAAACTCCGCAAAATCCTGGTGGGACTGACTATCTCCTAGTGCATGACTCAGCTTGTTGATGTCAGTGAACCTTGTACGGTTCCTAGTGCCACATTTCTGGTACATGGGACATGGAATTCTCTTGCTGACCCCAATGCATATAACCATCACATCTGTGTCCTCTGCTGTGACTACTATGCCCTTGTAGCCTGATTCAGCTGCATGTAGAGCATGGAGTAGAAGACGGGTGTCTGCTTCTTCCTGGGTACTTGATAGCTCCGGAACCTCCTCCCATCGCTCCCTTGTGAGCTTGAAACAGACATCCTCACAGGTAACATACAGTATTTTGTCCTTGATCTTCTCAAGTTGACCTTTCCATTCTTCCACCAAGAACCTTGTTTGTAGAGCTACACAAAAGCTTCCTCCACTGGTGTATATTGTGGCCAGGTGCAATGCTCCTAAGCTGAATACCTGAATCTGCGCCTCTCTTTGCTCTCTCCAAATCTTTGATGGACATCTTTCTATAAACATCAAAGATAACATCAATGCGCTTGCTCTGACCACCTTCATGGATAACTTGAGCCAATACTGATTCTGCCAGTTGGGAGAAAGTTTTGTCATTACCCTTCATCTTTTGGACCAGGCTCATTCCATCTAACAGAGTGGCTGAAGGCTGAGGGATGGTTTCTGCTGGGGAGACATGCTTCTCCAACTCCCTGGCAAGAGCTGCCTTGTTGGTCTTACGAAGAGACCCATCACTGTTGGCTAGGGCCCAAGGCAAAGGTCCAAGTGGGTGGGCTAAAACTTCATCCATGTGCAGCTGCCTGCTTTCTGCAACAAGAATCATCTGCCCAAACAGCTTCCTATCAGCCTTGAGGATAACTTATTTTCTGTTGCAAAGGGTATGTGATTTCTTGCCAATGTCTGAGAATGTTTTCAGCTTCTTCTTTGTAATCCTGTCATGAAACTTTTTGTCTGGACTGTCTGACTCCATCCTCTCTTGCTTGAAATCTTCATAAGCATCTTCACCTATTTTATGGGCTTCAATGAGGTCTTTAGCAACATCTGGAGGTGCAGCAATGCCAGTGGACAAACTGACAAGGTCTTCATGGTCAGGATGGAAAGGACTGATCCAGCTGGACTCCATCAGTTGAACAAGTGACTGGACATCAGCTTCATCCTTCCTGATTCTCGATAATTGTAGATCTGGATGACTGAAGTTGGAGTCATTCTCACCAGTCATGTCCCTAAGCTGCCTCCGGTATCTGCTCCTGTACTCGGATGTGAGGTAGTATCTTGTCACAGCTACAAGTAAAATAGCTTTTGTTGCAATTTGTGTGAGGACAAGTTACATTATTACTGGACTATTTCTCCTGTGTAAATGCCAAGTAAAGCGCCATTTTGAATCCTTTACAAAAGTCATTACGCTACAAGGTTGGAGAGGTTATCATATATTAATGTTTTCATATTGACCCTATTAACATTCTGGTACCACTAATGTTTGGCCACCTTAGGTGGTACCAAAATCTGGATTGGCCCCTGGACTATTAGGTAAGAGAACATTTTACGAGTGGTCGAGAGCACTCAAGGTAAGAAAAAACATCTCGTTTTCACAGTCCACAAATTGTTTGTCCAACGCCAGGAAACATATGTTTTTAATTTGAGGAGCATAAAAAATACATGAATATCATATAATCAAATTTAGATGATCATATGTTATAGAGTAATTATAATGATTGGATTATTAAATTCGTGGGCTAAAGAAATAGTATTGATCCATTGATCCCAATTAAGTCTATAACAACCCTTGGGTGATATTGCGTGCGTTCAGCTTCTGAATGGCTTACATACTGCTCTTAGATGCTTTGGCCATCCAGGCCTTATGCAGAGAACGTGTTTTTAGAGATCGCACAGATCTATTTGATGAGATGGATGAATGGCTGCTGAGCCGTTTCAGATTGCCAAGAGCACTGCTTTTAGGTTTGTGCCATACTCTGGAGCCTCAACTTAGGTCAAACACACGCCGGTCAAATCCCGTGCCTCCACAAGGCGTTCATACAGTCGATCTCCAACATGGACATGCAAAATGTAGGCTACCTTCAGAAACTGGTGTGTCTGTAAATGCATCACTGGTGGGGTCATGAGTCCCTGATGCCTGGAGCGGGATCGCTGTCAAGTGGAGCGTCTGACTGGACACCTGTCAGTGCCACCTCTCCAAGTAGTTGTTGAATTCTTAGGTCTACTTGCGAGACCGCCACCTCCTCCTGTCCTCCTCCAGTCGTCATCATGGATCGCTTGGCTTGGGCAATGCGTTTTCTGGCTTCCATTTTCATATCGAACCATTTTCTTTTAATTTCAGTTACCGTGCGTCAATCAGCTGACACAGCATTACAGCATCACTAATGTTTTGCCATTGCTGGGTTTTTGATTTTCCCGTAACGCCAGTACTGACGCTCTGGAAAATCACATCTACTTTGTGTAAGTTTATTTAACAGTACATCCATTTCACTACTGCTGAAGTTCTTCTTACAGCCTTTTTTGGTGGCATCTCTCCAATTCTCTTCCATGTGGCAGAGTATTTGCACACAGCACAACACCTGCCCTTATATAGTGTTTAGGGGGCGTTTCCTATACTAATAAACAATCGGCCACGCACCTCCAATGTATGATCAAATGGGATTCATCATTCAGCACACCTTGGTAAGAGCAGATTTGGATGGTTAAGAACGTTTGGTGCATCTGGAGTTGACTTCTCTTATTTTTTCTCTTAACAGAAAATGAAGAGAAAATATGAGAGACATTTAAGAGAATGTTGCTGCATGAGGCCCAATGTCTCCTGTGCCGTTTCCATGGAGATGGCACATTTCCAAGGCAACGTGTTGTTGAGCGAATAAACATGGCGGCACACACGCGTGATCAACTAGATTACAGTAATCAGGTGTTATGTTGTTCCACACAAGAACTGGATATTGTGGATGAGATGATCAAGATCTGGGGCCGTCTTCACAAAACATCTTATCTTACCAGTAAGAGGACTCCAAGTAGCAGTAAAGGTTTCTAGCTAAGAGTTTCCTCTTAAAACCTTTTCACAAAGCTGCTGAGACCAACCTTTACTAAGGAATGGGGAGAGATCTTAAGCTAAGAGAAAGGGGCGGGGTTGAACCCATTGCTATGGATGATGTCACAAGCTTACTTCCTATGCCCACAGTGATTGGCTGATAGGGGATGGGTCTCTGTCAGTGATTTCATCATACAAATACTGTGAACGAGGTTCATGTTGCCATAATCAAATAAAGATTTCAAAATAAAAATGTAGGCTAAGTGTCACTGATTCAACATGAAACCAAGAATAATACAGGCTACTGACTAGTCAAGTATATGTTCAGCTTGTTACGATCGAGTACAGGACCCAAGGGCAAACCACAGAACAACAGAGACGGAGTACGAACAAAAAACAGGTTTACTAGTGAAACGTTCAACAGGAAAGTAGTGCAGGGATGGCAAGGGGAAGCAGGGCTGGAGCAGGAGCAGAGTAGGGAGGCAGGCGGATGGGCGACAAGCAGGGGTCCAGGAGACAGACAGGCGGATGGGCGACAAGCAGGGGTCCAGGAGACAGACAGGCAGGGTAGACGAACGGTGGTGAGGTCCGCAGACGGGCGTAGGGAAGGAGACTGGATCTGGGTAGAGGAATCAGGATTAGACGGCAAGAAGTAAACTCTGCAAAGCGGCCGAGAAACGATACTGACTGAGTAGTACAAACAACGATCTGGCGATGAGTGGATGAAAAGCCGGGGTTCTTAAGCTGGTGGTGATGAGATGATGGATAGCAGGTGTGTGGGGTAGAGCAGGTGATCGGGATGAGGTGATGATGAAAGGAGGAGCCGGAGATTGGAGCCACGCCCGCCAACACATACACACACACAGACAGAGACAGACAGGTAGAGACAGCTAGGAGGCAGAGGTGGAGGGCGTGACACAGCTAATCGTCAGCCTCTGACATGTCTGGCATCTCGTCAACAATTTGCAGATATATAAGCATCCTTTTACTGATCAGACTAGAATAACATGGCTGACAGGAAGACGTGTGACGCTCCATTTTGCAAACCAAAACTGGACACAAGAACAGCTTTTACTTCTTGCCCAACTTGTGCATGCAAGGAAGGACATTATTAAAGGGAAATTTGGAGTTGGGATGACTTCAAAAACCCCAAAAGAAGAGTGGGAAAATATATGCTTGTAAATAAATGCAGCTTTCCCACTTCTGTCCAGAACCACCGATGACTGTGAAAAGCGTTGGTATTCTTTCAGTCTCAGGAAGGGCAGAGGTTGCAGAAGTCAAGCGACAAACAACCGCCACAGGTAACAGGACGTTAGGACAATTATTTTACACTAGACCACAATGTTTTATTCTCTATCATTCAATGTATTTAAACTATATAAAAATGAACATAAATGTATTTATACATAAATGAACCTCACAGATTATATTAACATGTAATCTATAATTCATTTAACAGGAGGCTCAGCACACAGGGCTCTATCTCCTACTGCCTCAGTGGTGTTCAGTGTCCTTGGGCACTCAGACACCAGCATAGGATTGCTTGTGATTTGGTCTTAGTGATTTAGGAGTCTTCTTGACTACCCCTAACTGTTCACAGATTTAGGAGCTGGTTTTAGCGCTAAGCGCTTTGTGAAATACTCTTAGACCACAAATGTAGGAGTCCTAAAATTAGGACTGACACGCCCATTATTTTTAAGGGTTTCTCCTAGATCAGCAAGTTGGAGCTACTTTTAGCCTTAAGATGTTTTGTGAATACGGCCCCTGGACTATTATCCGTATCATTGAAGTTAAGGTTGATGAAATGTAAGTACAGGTCAGTCATTGCTACAGAGACATAACAATTCCCCCAAAACTCAGAATGTATATTTCAGTATATTACAACCAAGTGGACAGTTGTAGTTACTTCATGTATAAAATGTAGAGAACGTGTCACTGATAATATTCCTTCTGCAGTAGCAAGTAGCGCCGGCTGATGTGATGCAGCGTGACGTCATTCACTTCCTTTTGGGGCAGAGGTGTTTGAGTTGTGTAACGCTAAATATCACCAAGTACCGAGGGGAAGTTGAGGAGGGCCTGTTCACTGACTAGTGAAACCCTGAAGACCCTGAGAATACATGTTAACCATGTCCTAACGCCCTCCTTCATCAATGATCAGCTATAGGATTGTTTCCTCCCCATCTGTTGTGTCAAAGTGATGAACGCTGACCGTGGAGAGGCCACAGGATTTGTCTGTTAGCAGCCACCATACAAGACATAGAGCTGCTACATTCAGATGTAATGCAGAGGAGTCAGACAGCAGCCTGGCAGAGTGAAAGCAGTTGAGGAAATGTGACGTCATTGTTCAGTGTTACCTGAGCAGATCACCTCCTGACTGGAAGAGATGGTAGATGAACCCTCCACTGTTACACACTCCTTCAGTCAGACTCAGATCCATCACAGTGAGCTCTATTCCTCCATACAGTTTGTCTTGTTGAACCACTTCTCCTTTCTGTTGAAACAGCAGGTCCACAGTCCAGCTGTCTACACACTACAGCTGCTGACGTCAGGTTCCAGTTAGACAACCAGTCATCCACTGGTTTCCAGTCTCCCTGGTGTTTCATCTCCAGTCCACCAGCACAGCGACTGGCTCCTCCCATCAACCTGACATCATCAGGCCCTGAACAGAGACAAGAGAGTAATCAGTAATAGAAGTAATGTTCCTTTCATTAAAAGTAATCAAGTCAAATCAAAGCTGCAGTTTCTCTTCTACCTGAGCAGGTGAGTCCAACAGCTTTGCCAGGTGAGCAGGTGTTTCTATCTGAGCCTGAGGTTCCACAGTCCAGGAGAAGAGACTCATTGCCTTCACACTGGAACTCTTTGGTCCACAGTGGAGCCTCCACTTCTCCATAGAGCGCCCCCTGGAGGACTGAAGGAGCCCCACAGCCAAGCTCCCTACAGACCACCTCTGCATCCTGCTGGTCAAAGTCAGCTTCACACACTGAGGACCAGGACTGGTTAGACTTCACCTCCACTCTGCCTGAGCACCGACTAGTCCCGTTCACCAGCCTGACAGACTCTGGAGAGAGAGAGTCCAGTTTCAGTCCTGACCTAGATTCACTTCTTCATGGTTTAAACACACAGATTAAAGTGAAACTGGATCAAGGAAGATCGAATCATGCATACCCCCCCCCCCCCCCCCACACACACACACACACACACCTGTAAAGCACCGGTGCACTTGTTAATAATTATTAACACTGCTGGGGGGCAAATGTGTTCTGTTTGAATCCACCCCAGACTCCGCCCCAGACTCCGCCCCCTGCTCTGCAAGTGGCCACTCTCCTGATGTGGTAGCTAAATATCCAGTCTTGTACAGAGCTCTACGTCACACCACCTCAAACAGCTCTGCCCCAAGTGCCTTATAACAGCATCTACTGACCTCCACGTCCAAATTCAGTAGAAACAAAATGTGGAGATAACTTTGAATTTCATATATTGAGGATATCAAATGTCTTCATGCTTGTGTTCAATGGGCCTCATGCAGGAAGCGATATACAAACAAATTTCTTGTCATTTTTGTTCGTATCCAAGATTTGTTCTTATTTTGTTAGTACCCATTGACCCAATGTTGTCTTATTTTTGCTCTTCTCTTAGGTAAGAACATTTTACGAGTGGTCGACAGCACTCTTACCAAGATAAGAAAAAACATCTCGTTTTCACAGTCCACAAATTGTTTATCCAACGCCAGGAAACATATGTTTTTAATTTGAGGAGCATAAAAAACACATGAATATCATATAATCAAATTTAGATGATCATATGTTATAGAATAATTATAATGATTGGATTATTAAATTTGTGGGCTAAAGAAATAGTATTGATCCCAATTAAGACTATAACAACCCTTGGGTGATATTGAGTGCATTCAGCTTCTGAATGGCTTACATACTGCTCTTAGATGCTTTGGCCATCCAGGCCTTATGCAGAGAACGTGTTTTTAGAGATCGCACAGATCTATTTGATGAGATGGATGAATGGCTGCTGAGCCGTTTCAGATTGCCAAGAGCACTGCTTTTAGGTGTTCATACAGTCGATCTCCAACATGGACATGCAAAATGTAGGCTACCTTCAGAAACTGGTGTGTCTGTAAATGCATCACTGGTGGGGTCATGAGTCCCTGATGCCTGGAGCGGCATCGCTGTCAAGTGGAGCGTCTGACTGGACACCTGTCAGTGCCACCTCTCCAAGTAGTTGTTGAATTCTTCGGTCTACTTGCGAGACCGCCACCTCCTCCTGTCCTCCTCCAGTCGTCATCATGGATCGCTTGGCTTGGGCAATGCTGTTTTCTGGCTTCCATTTTCATATCGAACCATTTTCTTTTAATTTCAGTTATCGTGCGTCAATCAGCTGACACGGCATTACAGCATCACAAATGTTTTGCCATTGCTGGGTTTTTGATTTTCCTGTAACTGCCAGTACTGACGCTCTGGAAAATCACATGTCTACTTTGTGTAAGTTTATTTAACAGTACATCCATTTCACTACTGCTGAAGTTCTTCTTCTTCTTACAGCCTTTTTTGGTGGCATCTCTCCAATTCTCTCCCATGTGGCAGAGTATTTGCACACAGCACAACACCTGCCCTTATATAGTGTTTAGGGGGCGTTTCCTAGACTAATAAACAATCGGCCACGCACCTCCAATGTATGATCAAGTGGGATTCATCATTCAGCACACCTTGGTAAGAGCAGATTTGGATGGTTAAGAACGTTTGGTGCATCTGGAGTTGACTTCTCTTATTTTTTCTCTTAACAGAAAATGAAGAGAAAATATAAGAGACATTTAAGAGAATGTTGCTGCATGAGGCCCAATGTCTCCTGTGCCGTTTCCATGGAGATGGCGCGTTTCCAAGGCAACGTGTTGTTGAGCGAATAAACATGGCGGCACACACGCGTGATCAACTAGATTACAGTAATCAGGTGTTATGTTGTTCCACACAAGAACTGTTGAGGATATTGTGGATGAGATGATCAAGATCTGGGGCCGTCTTCACAAAACATCTTATCTTACCAGTAAGAGGACTCCAAGTAGCAGTAACGGTTTCTAGCTAAGAGTTTCCTCTTAAAACCTTTTCACAAAGCTGCTGAGACCAACCTTTACTAAGGAATGGGGAGAGATCTTAAGCTAAGAGAAAGGGGCGGGGTTGACCCCGTTGCTATGGATGATGTCACAAGCTTACTTCCTATGCCCACAGTGATTGGCTAATAGGGGATGGGTCTCTGTCAGTGATTTCATCATAGAAATACTGTAGAAGGAGGTTCATGTTGCCATATTCAAACAAAGATTTCAAAATAAAAATGTAGGCTAAGTGTCTCTGATTCAACATGAAATCAAAAATAATACAGGCTACTGACTAGTCAAGTATATGTTCAGCTGATCGTCAGCCTCTTACATGTCTGGTATCTCGTCAACAATTAGCAGATTTACATATAAGCATCCTTTTACTGATCAGACTAGAATAACATGGCTGACAGGAAGACGTGTGACGCTACATTGTGCAAACCAAAACCAAACTGGACCCAAGAACAGCTTTTACTTCTTGCCCAACTTGTGCATGAAAGGAAGGACATTATTAAAGGGAAATTTGGAGTTGGGATAACTTCAAAAACCCGAAAAGAAGCGTGGGAAAATATATGCTTGCAATTAAATGCAGCTTTCCCACTTCTGTCCAGAACCACCGATGACTGTGAAAAGCACTGGTATTCTTTCAGTCTCAGGAAGGGCAGAGGTTGCAGAAGTCAAGCGACAAACAACCGCCACAGGTAACAGGATGTTAGGACAATTATTTTACACTAGACCACAATGTTTTATTCTCTATCATTCAATGTATTTAGACTATATAAAAATGAACATAAATGTATTAATACATAAATGAACCTCACAGATTATATTAACATGTAATCTATAATTCATTTATCAGGAGGCTCAGCACCCAAGGCTCTATCTCCTATTGCCTCAGTGGTGTTCAGTGTCCTTGGGCACTCAGACACCAGCATAGGATTGTTTGTGATTTGGTCTTAGTGACTTAGGAGTCCTCTTGACTACCCCTAACTGTTCACAGATTTAGGAGCTGGTTTTAGCGCTAAAATGCTTTGTGAAATACTCTTAGACCACAAATGTAGGAGTCCTAAAATTAGGACTGACACGCCCATTATTTTTAAGGGTTTCTCCTAAATCAGCAAGTTGGAGCTACTTTTAGCCTTAAGATGTTTTGTGAATACGGCCCCTGGACTATTATCCGTATCATTGAAGTTAAGGTTGATGAAATGTAAGTACAGGTCAGTCATTGCTGCAGAGACGTAACAATTCCCCCAAAACTCAGAATGTATATTTCAGTATATTACAACCAAGTGGACGGTTGTAGTTACTTCATGTATAAAATGTAGAGAACGTGTCACTGATAATATTCCTTCTGCAGTAGCAAGTAGCGCCAGCTGATGTGACGCAGCGTGACGTCATTCACTTCCTCTTGGGGCAGAGGTGTTTGAGTTGTGTAACGCTAAATATCACCAAGTACCGAGGGGAAGTGGAGGAGGGCCTGTTCACTGACTAGTGAAACCCTGAAGACCTGAGAATACATGTTAACCATGTCCTAACGCCCTCCTTCATCAATGATCAGCTATAGGATTGTTTCCTCCCCATCTGTTGTGTCAAAGTGATGAACGCTGACCGTGGAGAGGCCACAGGATTTGTCTGTTAGCAGCCACCATACAAGACATAGAGCTGCTACATTCAGATGTAATGCAGAGGAGTCAGACAGCAGCCTGGCAGAGTGAAAGCAGTTGAGGAAATGTGACGTCATTGTTCAGTGTTACCTGAGCAGATCACCTCCTGACTGGAAGAGCTGTTAGAGGAACCCAACATTGCTACACACTCCTTCAGTCCAGACTCAGATCCGTCACAGTCAGCTTCAATCCCCCATACAGTTTGTTTTGTTGAACCACTTCTCCTTC
Organism: Hoplostethus atlanticus; assembly: GCA_034670405.1. Taxonomy (NCBI): domain Eukaryota; kingdom Metazoa; phylum Chordata; class Actinopteri; order Trachichthyiformes; family Trachichthyidae; genus Hoplostethus; species Hoplostethus atlanticus. The sequence continues at coordinate 233,163 of JAXDDX010000307.1, read as the reverse complement.
TTGTTGAAACAGCAGATCCACAGTCCAGCTGTATACACACTACAGCTGCTGACTTCAGGTTCCAGTTAGAGTACCAGTCATCCACTGGTTTCCAGTCTCCCTGGTGTTTCATCTCCAGTCCACCAGCACAGCGACTGGCTCCTCCCACCAACCTGACATCCTCTGAACAGAGACAAGAGAGTAATCAGTAATAGAAGTAATGTTCCTTTCATTAAAAGTAATCAAGTCATGTCAAAGCTGCAGTTTCTCTTCTACCTGAGCAGGTGAGTCCAACAGCTTTGCCAGGTGAGCAGGTGTTTCTATCTGAGCCTGAGGTTCCACAGTCCAGGAGAAGAGACTCACTGCCTTCACACTGGAACTCTTTGGTCCACAGTGGAGCCTCCACTTCTCCATAGAGCGCCCCCTGGAGGACTGAAGGAGCCCCACAGCCAAGCTCCCTACAGACCACCTCTGCATCCTGCTGGTCAAAGTCAGCTTCACACACTGAGGACCAGGACTGGTTAGACTTCACCTCCACTCTGCCTGAGCACCGACTAGTCCCGTTCACCAGCCTGACAGACTCTGGAGAGAGAGAGTCCAGTTTCAGTCCTGACCTGGATTCACTTCTTCATGGTTTAAACACACAGATTAAAGTGAAACTGGATCAAGGAAGATACAATCATGCAAAGAGTCGTAATGTGAAACACCAGCACAGTCATTTTGAGGAGCGGTATCCCAGAACACAGAGGTGAGGACAGCAAAACTTAGTCAGTTGAAGTCTTCATATCCACAAACAGGATGTTGGTCAGACCTTTGACCCTGCAGGAGAGAGACTGAAGCCTCACTCAGAGTGGCCGGGGTTTGAGGCAAGTACAAAAAGCCCTTTTCTGATGCAGAAGTAGTGGTGAAGTTGTTATGGTCAAGTTTTGGACGTTGATTTATGTTGGTGCGTTTTGCTGCCATTGTTCCGGACCCCTGACCTCATAAGTGGACCTTAAATAAGAAAGTTTGAGTACTAGTACTCTTCTAGACCGATGTTCAACAATCATACAGGAGAAATCCACCAGAGAAGAGGAGAGAGACCAATTTCTCCACTGACGAGTAGAATCCAGCTGCAGTCCTGGAGACGAGCCCCTGGCGTGATGAGCCCCTGGCGTGACGGAAGTATGAACAATGGGACTAGTCATACATCTGTATATGTTTATTTTGTTTGATATAAAATTGTAGAATGATGGACGTAATTTGAAGGACACCTTTCTGCAGAAAAGAACCTTTCTTTTAAAATGTAACTTTTCTGTCCCTGCTAAATTGGTGGATTTTCATGAACACACCCTTTTGGCTCAATTAGTTGTCTATAGCCAAGTTTTCACACCACCGTTATTTTAGAAGGAATAACAAAGATATCCTTTCCAAAAATAAAATCTATTTTTTATCAGTCTTGGTTTGGAATTGTTATGGACTTCTAACAGTCAGTTACTTACTGAACAAGGTTTTTTATTACACACAGACACACAGTTCCTAAAAAACCAAAGGAATATGCCATTATCTTCATATCTATATATCTTCATATCTTCATATCTTTATATCTTCATCTCTTCATCTCTTTATATCTTCATATCTTACTATCTTTATATCTTTATATCTTCACGTTTCTACGTCCTCTTCCTGCAACAACTCAACCCTCTCGCTTTCATAGACTACCTTTGTCCACCGTCCATTTCAGAGCGGGACTTCTCCTTAAGCTAGACTTTAGTTTTCTGGTTAAAAAAAGGTCTATTTCTGTAGCAATCCTTTCAGTAACGTTGTCAGACACTTGTCAGACACACAAATAACAATCTGAGCCTGTCAGTGGCAAAATCAAGCACTTTTAGTGGACGTACTTTGATCGCGCGCACTTGCCCCTACAGATTATGTTGTAGCCAAGGTAATGAAATAATAATAACTAGTTATATTCACACTAGTCCAACCGACTTCCACTTCGTCTCACATGACTTTAGTGATGGGTGGAAAGGAACGAACAAATCTTTTTGAACGAATCTTTTTAGTGTCCGGTACGTACCGGGTTAGCAAATCGAACGGATCGAGTGCTCATGAATCCCGACTCACACTGCCCACGCCCGCTCGCTCGCTGTTGGGTACTGCTCACGCTGGCTGCTATGAGAGACTGAGCGGCTCGCGAACGAGAGAGCAGATAAACGAGAGAGCAGATGAACGAGAGAGACTGAGCGGCTCGCGAACCGTTCAGTCTCTATCGGACTTCTCGGACATCGGACATCTCGGACAACTCCTCTCTCGGTTCGCGAGATGTCCGATGTCCAAGAAGTCCGAGTGAACATCGGACATCTCGCGAAATGAGAGAGCAGATGTCCAAGATGTCCGAGCGGTTCATGTCTGATGAACGAGAGAGACTACTTCCGCGTACCTGCCGGATCAAGGACCCATATTGGATCGTGAAAAAGGCCAATGTAATAATGTAGCGATCTATTCTGCACACATTGACAACAGTTTTTGTTGTTTAAGATGTTGTTTAATAAATTAACTGGTAATTGGTAAACAATAAGCCATTTAACATTTAACATTGGTCAACAAAACTCTCTATTAGAAAAAGAAAGTCAAGAGCACACAAAATAAAATGAAATCAATAGCAATACTCTGTGTAAATACTATAAATATTATTATCATTAACCTGTTATTTAGTTGGCGTTTTACAGTTGGTTACACATCTGGTTTGAAAGGGGTGGTGCTCGTGTGATCCCATTACTAGTATAGCTCAGTTAGTAGAGCAGCACACTCTTTTTGGATTGTAGGTTCAAACCTCACGTGTGATGGTATGTTTTTGTTGGTCACAATGACTCGATTCAGAATCGATGCATTTCTATCGGACAGCTCGAAAGAATCGAGTTAGTTAAAAGAGTCGGTCTTCCCATCACTAGAGAATTCCGCATCGGACTCGAGAGTCGAGACACTGAAACCGAAACTGAAAACGAACGTGAAAAAAAGAATCGAAACTCGAAAGGTTCGAAACATTTACATGTATCAACTCGAAGGAATCGATTCTTTGAAAAGATTCGGTCCACCCATCAGTGCATGACTTGAATACAGCAGCAACAAGTTCACGCCCGTTCTCTGGGGGTTGTCAAAGGGCATTCTGGGAAATGTAGGAAATGTACTAACTGAAGTAGAAATACACAAGGCAGGTTGAGGGAAAGTAGGTACAATGAAAAGTAATGCTGACCGTGGAGAGGCCACAGGATTTGTCTGTTAGCAGCCACCATACAAGACATAGAGCTGCTACATTCAGATGTAATGCAGAGGAGTCAGACAGCAGCCTGGCAGAGTGAAAGCAGTTGAGGAAATGTGACGTCATTGTTCAGTGTTACCTGAGCAGATCACCTCCAGACTGGAAGAGCTGGTAGATGAATCCTTCACTGTTACACACTCCTTCAGTTCAGACTCAGATCCATCACAGTTAGCTCCAATCTCCCATACAGTTTGTTCTGTTGAACCACTTCTCCTTCCTGTTGAAACAGCAGATCCACAGTCCAGCTGTCTACACACTACAGCTGCTGGCTTCAGGTACCAGTTAGAGTACCAGTCCTCCACTGGTTTCCAGACTCTCTGGTGTTTCATCTCCAGTCCACCAGCACAGCGACTGGCTCCTCCCACCAACCTGACATCATCAAGATCTGAACACAGTAATCAGTAAAAGAAGTAATGTTACTTTCATTTGAAGGGAAATAAAATCAAATCAAAGATGTAGTTTCCATTTTAAATTCTCTGTTTCTACTTCATTTCTGTATTTACCTGTTGAACTGTGTTTTATTTCAGCCTGGAGTCCTGAGGACCAAAAGCAGAAAATACAAAGTGCATATGTAAGAATTTTCCTGCACCAGCTTTGAAAAGTAAAACATCTCAATGAAAATACACAGATTATGGACTGAACTCACTATAATATTAGACTAGTTAAACTATTGATCACATATTAATCATTAGACTAGTTAAATTATTAATCACATTAATCATTAGACTAGTTAAACTATTGATCACATGTTAATCATTAGACTAGTTAAACTATTAATCACATATTAATCATTAGACTAGTTAAACTATTGATCACATTAATAATTAGACTAGTTAAACTATTATCACATATTAATCATTAGACTAGTTAAACTATTGATCACATTAATAATTAGACTAGTTAAACTATTGATCACATATTAATCATTAGACTAGTTAAACTATTAATCACATTAATCATTAGACTAGTTAAACTATTATCACATATTAATCATTAGACTAGTTAAACTATTATCACATATTAGTAATTAGACTAGTTAACTATTGTCCATAATAATTAGATAGTTAACTATTATCACTAATTATCTTTTGACTAGTTAAAAATTTTAAAATAAAATCTATTTTTATCGTCTGGTTGGAATTGTTATGGACTTCTAACAGTCAGTTACTTACTGAACAAGGTTTTTTATTACACACAGACACACAGTTCCTAAAAAACCAAAGGAATATGCCATTATCTTCATATCTATATATCTTCATATCTTCATATCTTTATATCTTCATCTCTTCATCTCTTTATATCTTCATATCTTACTATCTTTATATCTTTATATCTTCACGTTTCTACGTCCTCTTCCTGCAACAACTCAACCCTCTCGCTTTCATAGACTACCTTTGTCCACCGTCCATTTCAGAGCGGGACTTCTCCTTAAGCTAGACTTTAGTTTTCTGGTTAAAAAAAGGTCTATTTCTGTAGCAATCCTTTCAGTAACGTTGTCAGACACTTGTCAGACACACAAATAACAATCTGAGCCTGTCAGTGGCAAAATCAAGCACTTTTAGTGGACGTACTTTGATCGCGCGCACTTGCCCCTACAGATTATGTTGTAGCCAAGGTAATGAAATAATAATAACTAGTTATATTCACACTAGTCCAACCGACTTCCACTTCGTCTCACATGACTTTAGTGATGGGTGGAAAGGAACGAACAAATCTTTTTGAACGAATCTTTTTAGTGTCCGGTACGTACCGGGTTAGCAAATCGAACGGATCGAGTGCTCATGAATCCCGACTCACACTGCCCACGCCCGCTCGCTCGCTGTTGGGTACTGCTCACGCTGGCTGCTATGAGAGACTGAGCGGCTCGCGAACGAGAGAGCAGATAAACGAGAGAGCAGATGAACGAGAGAGACTGAGCGGCTCGCGAACCGTTCAGTCTCTATCGGACTTCTCGGACATCGGACATCTCGGACAACTCCTCTCTCGGTTCGCGAGATGTCCGATGTCCAAGAAGTCCGAGTGAACATCGGACATCTCGCGAAATGAGAGAGCAGATGTCCAAGATGTCCGAGCGGTTCATGTCTGATGAACGAGAGAGACTACTTCCGCGTACCTGCCGGATCAAGGACCCATATTGGATCGTGAAAAAGGCCAATGTAATAATGTAGCGATCTATTCTGCACACATTGACAACAGTTTTTGTTGTTTAAGATGTTGTTTAATAAATTAACTGGTAATTGGTAAACAATAAGCCATTTAACATTTAACATTGGTCAACAAAACTCTCTATTAGAAAAAGAAAGTCAAGAGCACACAAAATAAAATGAAATCAATAGCAATACTCTGTGTAAATACTATAAATATTATTATCATTAACCTGTTATTTAGTTGGCGTTTTACAGTTGGTTACACATCTGGTTTGAAAGGGGTGGTGCTCGTGTGATCCCATTACTAGTATAGCTCAGTTAGTAGAGCAGCACACTCTTTTTGGATTGTAGGTTCAAACCTCACGTGTGATGGTATGTTTTTGTTGGTCACAATGACTCGATTCAGAATCGATGCATTTCTATCGGACAGCTCGAAAGAATCGAGTTAGTTAAAAGAGTCGGTCTTCCCATCACTAGAGAATTCCGCATCGGACTCGAGAGTCGAGACACTGAAACCGAAACTGAAAACGAACGTGAAAAAAAGAATCGAAACTCGAAAGGTTCGAAACATTTACATGTATCAACTCGAAGGAATCGATTCTTTGAAAAGATTCGGTCCACCCATCAGTGCATGACTTGAATACAGCAGCAACAAGTTCACGCCCGTTCTCTGGGGGTTGTCAAAGGGCATTCTGGGAAATGTAGGAAATGTACTAACTGAAGTAGAAATACACAAGGCAGGTTGAGGGAAAGTAGGTACAATGAAAAGTAATGCTGACCGTGGAGAGGCCACAGGATTTGTCTGTTAGCAGCCACCATACAAGACATAGAGCTGCTACATTCAGATGTAATGCAGAGGAGTCAGACAGCAGCCTGGCAGAGTGAAAGCAGTTGAGGAAATGTGACGTCATTGTTCAGTGTTACCTGAGCAGATCACCTCCAGACTGGAAGAGCTGGTAGATGAATCCTTCACTGTTACACACTCCTTCAGTTCAGACTCAGATCCATCACAGTCAGCTCTAATCTCCCATACAGTTTGTTCTGTTGAACCACTTCTCCTTCCTGTTGAAACAGCAGATCCACAGTCCAGCTGTCTACACACTACAGCTGCTGACTTCAGGTTCCAGTTAGAGTACCAGTCCTCCACTGGTTTCCAGACTCTCTGGTGTTTCATCTCCAGTCCACCAGCACAGCGACTGGCTCCTCCCACCAACCTGACATCATCAAGATCTGAACACAGTAATCAGTAAAAGAAGTAATGTTACTTTCATTTGAAGGGAAATAAAATCAAATCAAAGATGTAGTTTCCATTTTAAATTCTCTGTTTCTACTTCATTTCTGTATTTACCTGTTGAACTGTGTTTTATTTCAGCCTGGAGTCCTGAGGACCAAAAGCAGAAAATACAAAGTGCATATGTAAGAATTTTCCTGCACCAGCTTTGAAAAGTAAAACATCTCAATGAAAATACACAGATTATGGACTGAACTCACTATAATATTAGACTAGTTAAACTATTGATCACATATTAATCATTAGACTAGTTAAATTATTAATCACATTAATCATTAGACTAGTTAAACTATTGATCACATGTTAATCATTAGACTAGTTAAACTATTAATCACATATTAATCATTAGACTAGTTAAACTATTGATCACATTAATAATTAGACTAGTTAAACTATTATCACATATTAATCATTAGACTAGTTAAACTATTGATCACATTAATAATTAGACTAGTTAAACTATTGATCACATATTAATCATTAGACTAGTTAAACTATTAATCACATTAACCATTAGACTAGTTTAACTATTAATCACATATTAATCATTAGACTAGTTAAACTATTATCACATATTAATCATTAGACTAGTTAAACTATTGATCACATTAATAATTAGACTAGTTAAACTATTGATCACATATTCATCTTTTGACTAGTTCATAATAATCACATATCAATAATATGACTGATCTCCCATTGAAGGCCTGGTTCTCTATCAGAGTCCTACCTGTGCTCCAGAGCAACATGAACAGCATCACTATTGGATCCATATCTGCTGCTGGGAGTCCAGTCAGCCAGTAGTCAGTCAGTAGTCAGTCAGTAGTCAGTCAGTAGTCTTAACCAGCCTGGTCAGTCGGTATCTTAACATGGCGTCTCTCTCCGTCTCTATGTCTTCATGTTTGACACCTCAGCTCTCCTCTGCTGTTTCCTCTCCATCCTTTATCTCCTCATCAGGTTCCTGTGGTTTCTCTCTGATATCAGTGTTGTTGACAGGAAGCTGCTTCAGAAACCACAGTGATGTCCTGTTGCTTCATAATGCCTCTACTGTCCATCCTCCAGTTTGATTCAGGACACCATAGTTCCAGTTAGTTCTGTGAGTTGATCTGGTTCTGGTCACAATGTACTGAGCCTTGTAACTATATCAATTATATAGATAGAAGTTATAATTATATCAATTATATTGATAGAAGTTATAATTATATCAATTATATAGATAGAAGTTATAATTCTATCAATTATACAGTTAGAAGTTATAATTATATCAGTTATATAGATAGAAGTTATAATTATATCAGTTATATAGATAGAAGTTATAACTACATCAATTATGTAGATAGAAGTTATAACTATATAAATTATATAGATAGAAGTTATAATTATATAAATTATATTGATAGAAGTTATAATTATATCAATTATATAGATAGAAGTTATAATTATATCAATTATACAGTTAGAAGTTATAATTATATCAGTTATATAGATAGAAGTTATAATTATATCAGTTATATAGATAGAAGTTATAACTACATCAATTATGTAGATAGAAGTTATAACTATATCAGTTATATAGATAGAAGAACTGATGTGTGATGCAATAGCACGTGAATTTACTGATAAACTGTATCAATAAATAACTGATTTAAACACACTGACACGCACTACAACGTATGATTATTGATTATGTGCGGGGCCGTTTATTGATTGGTGAAAGTCATTGTGTCACTTTGAGTCATTTTGTCCACTCATCCTTGTAAAAACACGCCCACTGACAAATGCTGTAAGATTGGAACCTTATACACTGAGGATTGGCCTTGAATGTGATGGGTGCAAGATACCAAGTTGTTTTGTGCCTTTATAGAGAGACAGGAAAGAAAAGAGAGAGGAGGGGTGACATGCTTTCCTTAGAGGCTAACCCTAACCACTGAGCCACCAAGACGCCCACATCACCAACTAAAGGTGTTTTGTTTGATTTGTACTGTGAATGGAAGGAGCGTTCGACCGACATGGTCTTTGAAGGCTAATGCAGATATGTTTGGATTCAAGCTGCCACTAGACAATATTTAGTGCTGATATCTAATGCCTTTAAATTTGACAATTTTCTTGCCAAGAAGTTACAATTCCTCCAGAATTTTACTGCCACCAGGGTGGAAACCATCATGGACACTAAAACTCTCCACTGAAACCCTGATTAAGGAATTTCATAAGGCAAGGTAAAGGTGCTTTGACTGACTTTGTATTAGAATTGATTCAGGTTAAGACAGCCAGTGTAACATGGATCAATTAATACAAAAACTGCAACAACAAGAATATTTTTTCATTATTATTTTGTTATAACTTCTGATCCGCTCAGATGTACTCATTCCTTTCCTCATGTGTTTTAATTGCAGGGTGGGTTCTGCAGCCAGAGACGGTTATTCCCATTAAAGGAGATTCTCACAATTTCAAAATGGCCTCAAGTCGGTTTGAAGGGGTGTGAACGTTTGTTGAAAAGCAAGGAAACGTTAAATTGTCTCCATACAAGACAGAACAGAGTGTGTCTGGTTAAACTAGTGTCAAACTTTATTATCAGTCTACCTGTGTTGTCAAAGATATTTAAAAGAATTGATCTAAATCTCTCTCTGTTCTGCAGTCGGACGTTACAACAGCGCCCCTGCTGGCCGCCGTGCGCATCGCAGCCTCATCCCTGGCATAGACCAGGCTCTATATGGGGTCTGTCACCTGTCATAGACCGGACATAGACTGACACGTAGCGGTAGGTTTGGGGAAGAGTCTTTTGAATGAAAACCAAACCTTTGAGCAAAGCAGGAAGAGGCTTTGCCAGAACTTTTGAAATACATGGGAACATATAGAACATTATGACTGAGCCACTTTACCTCCAGCAACACACAAAGAGACTGTAGCTCATGTTTAGCGTTCCCACTTAACTGACTTAAAGAGCATTTTTATTCCCTGAATAAAACCGCTTCAGCTCTACAACTGCAAGCGAGTGGACAGAATAAACCAGTTGAGAAGACAAAGCCAGCATTTCCACTGTATTCAGCTGGTGGCACGCAGGAAAAGGAAGCTTGTCACTGTGTTTCTGCTGTCTGACCAGGGCCTGGTCCAGTTGGTGCCCTAGGTGAGCTTCCAGGCTGGCGCCCCCCCAACCATAATAACATGACACCACTCACTGTTATCAACACAACACGTTTTATTTCAGTTCTTTCAAAACCTAAAAAGGCATTTCACATAATACACGCAGCAAACCACTGACATTGACACACATCACACATGCATACATACATGATCAGGGCTCATGAAATCAATCACTGTTATACCTAAACAAACAACCTATTAAAGCTTATTACCTTATTATAGCCAAACATTTTGCTTCCCCTTTGAAAGGAAAGCTGAGAGTCTAAAATACAGACGCTGGTATGGAACAATGTGCTGCATTCACCTGCACCAGACAGTGGTTCAGAAGTTGTTGCATCACCAGCAGATATAGGTGTGAGGTTGATGAGAGGGTGGTTGTACTATCACCAGGGTGTTCAGATGAGGTAGACGGCAGGCTGCTGGGTACACTACCACCAGGGTGTTCAGATGAGGTAGACGGCAGGCTGCTGGGTGCACTATCACCAGGGTGTTCAGATGAGGTAGACGGCAGGCTGCTGGGTGCACTACCACCAGGGTGTTCAGATGAGGTAGACGGCAGGCTGCTGGGTGCACTACCACCAGGGTGTTCAGATGAGGTAGACGGCAGGCTGCTGGGTGCACTACCACCAGGGTGTTCAGATGAGGTAGACGGCAGGCTGCTGGGTGCACTATCACCAGGGTGTTCAGATGAGGTAGACGGCAGGCTGCTGGGTACACTACCACCAGGGTGTTCAGATGAGGTAGACGGCAGGCTGCTGGGTGCACTACCACCAGGGTGTTCAGATGAGGTAGACGGCAGGCTGCTGGGTGTTTAACCAGAAACAGAAGTCTCGCTCTGAAATCTGAAAGATGAGGTGAGTATGGGGTTACTTTTGTGTCTTTATTATGCAATCAAACAGAATAGGTTTGAGAGCAAAACTTTCCACACTGCAATCAAAATAAATTTGTGATTAAAAATGTATTAATGCGAATCAAAAACTTTTGTTTGCGAATCCAAACGTTTTGCTTGCTGTTGAATCTTGTGGGCGTCCCGCCCCCCCAAAACTTTTGGATTCGCAAACAAAAGTTGTAAGACAGAAAGAGGTAAGACACGTCTCTATTGGTCTCGATCGGAGTGACAGCTTGGCAACATCGCAATGATGTTACAATCATTACAACCGCAACACCGTTTCGCGACTACCGGCTGAGGTGATCTTACCACAAATTAATTTATTTAATGATAGATTAATTTAAAAAAAAAAAAACTGTCTAAACCAGATTTACAGTTTTACACAGATTTCTATTTAACTTAAGTTTAAAAACACTCCAATCCTGTTTTAAGACAGGAAAGAAGATCAGGCATGGTTTCCTATCTATCGCCATTTGTGTGTGTGTCTGTGTGTCAGTAGAGGAAGCCATGAACCTTATAATTTCTTATTATTGTTCTACTTTTGTTCATGCATAGAAGTTATAATTATAACTAACAAGTGTTAGTCTTTCCTGCTCAGCCCCAGACCGTGGTCGGAGAGCACAGGGGAGTCTCTTGTCCTCCAGGGCCGAAGTTTATGTACTTCGGGACCAATTACCCACTTCTACAGCAGTCGGGAGGAAAACAGCACACGGACACTACCTTGAGACGCTGTAGTCTTTTTATTACAAACTCTGCAACACTATTTCTGACGCTCCTATTCCTCTGCCGTTCTACACACTCGCGCTCTCTCTCTCTCTCTTCACCACACACTTTCTACGCAAAGACACTCTGCCCCGCCCATTCTCTTAAAGGGGCTACGCTGCTCCTATAACACAAGTATAGAAAAAACAAGTAAGTAAATAGACAGACAAATAGCAAATAGTCTGTCTAGCAAATAGACAGACAAATAACGTGTACAATTTTAAACTAAACGAACGAACAAATTCAACTGTGTTGGGGAAAAACATCCCACATTCCCAACATCCACCATTGTAAACGTCAGTGCGCACGCTCTTCCCGCTTCCTGATTACGCGGCGGACACTGATTGGCCCAGCCACGCCTGCCCTGTGTGTCCCGGAAGTGAAAGTGGAGGACTGATGTGTGTCAGGACTCGAATCCGTCGGCAGCAGCAGTGCACGGTATTTTCTGGTTAAAAATGGACACGTTAAATAAGCTGAAACAATTTGATGCGTATCCCAAAACCCTGGAGGATTTCCGAGTGAAAACATGGGGAGGAGCAACGGGTGAGTGTCTTTTAGCGAGAGATATAGAGCAGAAAAGAAAGAGAGGAGGCAGGACCACCCATTCATAACTACCAGCTAGTGGGAAACAACAAGGCTAACTGGTTAGCTCTCACTAAACTGGTTCGGCACTAAACCCTAAAAACAGTTTACATACATTTGTATTAGCAGAATAGTGTTTACCCTCCTGTTTAGGCTGACATACATTGTCTTAATGTATTGTGATTCATACAGTAGTAGACATCACAGCAATGAGCATCAAACTGATGCAAGTTAAAAGAAGATCCAGTGTTTTAAAGGGAGAAAAGCATCAATTAATGTTTTACCGTGAATGTGTTTGACTTTTGTTTATATTTGTCTCATAGTTGACCCACCTTTTTAAGACTCAATCATAAGGATATAAATCACAGTATGCCTCGTTGTAAGTCGTGTCAGACAGATTAGAATAGGCTCTCTGAAGGAAAAAGCATAAATCAATGAATTTCTGAAAATGTAATTGATCTGATTGTCATGTTACTCGCCTTCTGATGTTGACAAAAGACATAAATTGATAGTACACAGCATACTAAGTAGTATCAAACTGTTGTACTGGTGGAAGCGTGGTGACAGTCATATTGTGATATTAGTACTGTAGTGTTCAGCTATAGTGATGAGGACTAGTTAGTCTAGACAGTTAGACTAGACAGTCACACTGTCCTGACATCTTGTTGAACACCAACCAAAATCTTTCAACCCAGATGATAAATTAATGTCTGGATAAAGTTTGGATATGCCCCTTTGAATAGAACAGGCCCAGGCACGTTCTCTGGGGATTGTCAAAAGGCATTCTGGGAAACGTAGGGAATCACCACCTGAAGTAAAGTAGACGAGGCAGGTTGAGGGAATGTGGGTTCAATAAAAACGTAAATCACATAATAACTCCTGGAATGCTTTGAACTCCATAGTTTTCCTGTAAACTGTTGTGATTTCCAAACTAACTCTCCCCCTCCTCTTCCCCCCCCCCCCCCCCCCCACAGTGACCCTCATCAGTGGTCTCATCATGTTAATCCTGTTCTTCTCTGAGCTGCAGTACTACCTCACTAAAGAGGTGAGTTCCCTCCAGATGATGTGAATGTGTCTCAGAGCATTATGACCTCTGACCCCTGACCTCCTTGCTTTTGGTTGCTTGTAATGTTGGTGAGCTTCTTCTAATGTTACGCAGTTTGACGCCAGTCAGGAAGCAGCCTGGTGATGTATACTGTCACTTCATAACACCCCGCTCTTAAGATTTTGATTTCACCTATTTCATTTATTGACAAACCAAGAGGTGAGTGCAAGCAGTGGGTGTGAATGCATCTTTCACTTTTCAGTGAAAAAAGAAAAGTGTTTCTCCCTTCTACATTTCCTGATTCTCAGTTACAAGTTCACTCATTCAAGAATTTACCTCAATTTTAAATAATAGTCAGGATAAGTTGCCAGAGCAATTAGTCCAGACCAGTTAGACCAGACCAGTCAGTCTCTTCTGGTTTACTCCATGTTGTGGATGCTTGGTCCTGCTGCTGTGTTTGTGTGGCAAAGCAGCCTAGTTGTGAATATTGTGTTTGGTCTATTAACTTTCTTCTATACTTAAAGATGAGATAACCCGTGGGTGTGATCCTCTCTTTAGACTGTCTATCAGTTGGTTTTATAGCAGCAAAATTACATCAGGCTGATTAAATCTTTGTCGCCTTTTTCACTTATGAGTTTGCATCCCTGATATATGGACCCTCGAGTATTACAGCATTTTAGAATTAAAAGTATTATTGTTGTTGAGTTAAAATGTAATTTTTCATTAAAAGTTGTTGAGACCTGAATGTGTCTCAGCAGCTTCACCGGACCTCTTGGTGTTGGTGTTGGTGTTGGTCTTGTTCAGGCCCCATGCTGAGGGAGCAGGTGGTTCAGATGGTGTGACTGGAACAATAATCCTGATTATTTTGATAGATATTGTGATCATGGTTATTGACTATTGGCCTCAATCACTAAATGATCCAAGTTATTTTACTGCCCTTTGTCGTTTCAACATCTTGACTCTTGATTCTAAAGGAAATTAAATGTTTCAGTGTTTCCAATATGAACGTTCAATGAATATTATCATTAACACCATATATGATTATAGATGATTAATTGTGCAGCCCTAGCTGAGAGGTTGACTTGCATAGCGTCTATGTCTGACGAAACCTCAGTGTGGTTCTTTGTAGCTCAAAGCAAGGCGCTAAGGCTGCGTTCACAGCCAGCATGTTCTAATCGGTTTATTAAACAATGCAGCGTTTCCTCCTTTAGTTGGTGGGTTTGGCCAGGTGACAACACCAACATTCAAACTCTAAATAACCGGCCGAGTGCCTGAAAATGTGGAGTCAAGTCTGCAGTGAAGAAATACTTCCCATAATGCATCACGAAATTGAGGTTTAGAGTGTTTCATCATGAAGCTCTTCTGTCTCCCTGACGTGACGCTCTGTGTATTTGTGGAATGTTGACAGCAGCTCCTCCACGTGTTCTTAACTGGTATGAACACCAGAGAAGAGCAGACAAGTCCATCATGGTAGATCAAGTGACAGACTGGAACCAGGTTGGTTTGGACTCTCTAACCTGGTGGGATGACAGGTTACCAAAACTCAACCAATCAACCAGCTGCTGGGGAGTCATGGGTCTTGTTTCCAAGCCCTGGTTGGCTTGTGATTGGTCAGTGTGAACCTGAACCAACCCAGTGGTCAAGCTGTGTGGTTTCTGTCCTAGTGGTCAAACTGTGTGGTTTCTGTCCTCCTAGTAGTCAAACTGTGTGGTTTGTGTCCTAGTGGTCAAGCTGTGTGGTTTCTGTCCTCCTAGTGGTCAAGCTGTGTGGTTTGTGTCCTCCTAGTAGTCAAACTGTGTGGTTTGTGTCCTAGTGGTCAAGCTGTGTGGTTTCTGTCCTCCTAGTGGTCAAACTGTGTGGTTTGTGTCCTCCTAGTGGTCAAACTGTGTGGTTTGTGTCCTCCTAGTGGTCAAGCTGTGTGGTTTCTGTCCTAGTGGTCAAGCTGTGTGGTTTCTGTCCTCCTAGTGGTCAAGCTGTGTGGTTTGTGTCCTCCAGATCCACCCTGAGCTGTACGTCGACACGTCGCGAGGAGACAAACTCAAAATCAACATCGACGTCATTTTCCCTCACATGCCCTGTGCCTGTAAGTAGCACCGCTGGTACCCTCTGCTCATCTCATGCTAACTATGCTAACATGCTAATTCACATACTAGATGTGACCCTTAACCTCCTCTCTCTGTCTCTCTCTGTCTCTCTCTGTCTCTGTCTCTGTCTCTCTCTCTGTCTCTCTGTCAGATCTCAGTATCGATGCCATGGACGTGGCTGGAGAGCAGCAGTTGGACGTGGAACACAACCTGTTTAAACAGCGGCTGGACAAAGACCTCAAACCTGTCACCCCTGAGGCTGAGAAACACGGTAACCTTTGACCTTACACTGACCTTTGACCCCGTACGATGATGGTGTTTTCTGTATAGAGCTTGATGATGATGGTGTTCCCTCTATAGAGCTTGGTAAGGATGAGGAGAGTGAAGCGTTTGACCCCAGTAAACTGGATCCAGACAGATGTGAGAGCTGCTACGGAGCTGAGACCGACGACCTCAAGTAAGAGACAGTCTCTCTCTCTCTCTCTCTCTCTCTCTCTCTCTCTCTGACTCTCTGACTCTCATTTACACACCTCTTATTTTTATAACTGTGTGTGTGTGCAGGTGCTGTAACAGCTGTGATGACGTGCGGGAGGCATACCGGCGGCGAGGCTGGGCGTTCAGGAACGCCGACACCATCGAGCAGTGTAAGAGGGAGGGCTTCACACAGAAGATGCAGGAGCAGAAAAACGAAGGCTGCCAGGTTTACGGTTTCCTGGAGGTTAACAAGGTATTCCAGGTTCTATTGTGTTTTACTCAGTACGTTTCGTATGTGGAGCATTGGAAGTCGTAAATACAGTTTCTAATGTTTTGGTTTCCTGGTGCGCCGTCTGCCCACACAGACCTTGAAGTGTCATTGGTCTACAGTTGTTCTCGTGGTCTCATCCAGATGTAAGCCTCTGGTGGAGGGATATCACACTGGGTTTATTCTTCTCTCCGCCTGTCTTCTTCTCTCTGTTTAAATCAGGTTGCAGGAAATTTCCACTTCGCTCCAGGAAAAAGTTTCCAGCAGTCTCACGTCCACGGTAAGACCTGCTGTCCCTTCGGTCTCCTCACCTCCACGTCCGTCCATGGACCCACACACACACACACACACACACACACACACACACACACACACACACACACACACACACACCTCCACCCCCCTTTTAGTAGTCCGGTCCATTCATTGGGGTTCGACCAATATGGGTTTTGAAGGCCGATACTGATGGTTTTTGACTGAAACTGCCACTTTCTGTGTTTTTTCATGTCAAAGTTCATTCAGCGTTTCTCCCACAATTTTATTCTTATTGAAAGATCAATATCAATACCCATCGGTCTAACCTAGCCTTTAGATTCAGATAGACCTGGTTCTGCTGTGGTCTGGTCCTTGTCAACCCTTCACAACCCCATTTTGAGGAGTTTGTTTCTAATATGCCAAACATCCTCCCTGTGCTGCTGTACTACCAAACAGTAACCAAACTGCTCCAATACGCACCTCCACTATCTGTTGTTACCCTTTCAGCGATTAGTCCAACAGTCTAAAGCTGCATATCAGGTTATCTTTGGTTTTCTTTGGTGTCATGTATCGTGCGGTCGTGAGACGGGCTCTACCCGTAAAGACAATAACATATAAACATCGATTCACCTGCAGGAGGCAGGTTACAGACGGACAGAGGCCAATACCTGCAAACCAATGTATCGGTCTAACCCTGCAATGCACCATTACCCCCCACTGCTTCTCTTCCCTTCTTTCACTCATTTAACTTCTTATTTCATTCTGTCTTTCACTGCCTTCTTCTCCCCTGCCGTCATCTTGTCCGTTGTGGTTTGGTTTTGTCTTGTCCTGTTCAGTATGTCTGTTGGATCTGTCCATCTTCTCACTGCATGAAACCAGGGTAGGAACCTAACTGCAGGCGCCTGCTAAATACTGGGGGAAATACTCTGATAGCCACTTGGGCAAGTAACCAACCTGCTGTTCTATCTGGCTGGTTATACAGTGAGTGGCTAGTTGGTCTCCAGGCCACCAGCCATCTGAACATCTGGCTGGTTATACAGTGAGTGGCTAGTTGGTCTCCAGGCCACCAGCCATCTGAACATCTGGCTGGTTATACAGTGAGTGGCTAGTTGGTGCACCAGCCACTGTGGTCGGTGGAAGCAGTTCGTTTCCTGCCCTGCATGTAAACACCCCACAGCCTTCTAACCCGCTAAACGCTGATACATGATCGTATGATTTGAGATCAATTGATCTGATTGAATCAAATGTCACTTGGTTGAGTATGTGATGGGAATGCTTAGCAGCAGAAACAAGAGACAAGAATCACTAGTGCTGAGGATTCGGCTGTTGAGCTCTCCAGAAGTCTCATTCAGAAAGCAAATCCAAAATGTGGCGGCTGGATGGCCTGGTGGTTAGACTGTCCCGTAACCCGGAGGTCACAGGTTCGATCCAGATCCAGAGTAAAACACTGAACTGACTTTTTAACTGACATCAACGTTCCTCCACTGGTGCCTGGGGCTGCACAATTATGCAGAAAACAACTACACCGTAATATTGACTCCTTCACTTTCCAAATCACCAGAGGCTGCAGCGTTGGCGTCCCAGCCTCCATTCAGTATCCTGTATGTGGGATGAACAGCATCTCTCCACAGGAACTGTCAAAATCATGAAACAATCATGTCAAAATATTCAGCAAACAAAATTGCCATATGAAGTTTTGTCAGTGTTGTGCAGCCCCTACTGGTACCCCCCCCCCCCCCCCCCCCACTAGTAACATATCATCATGACTTTCTGTCTACCTGCATCATTATAGTGACTCTTCTCTCTTCTTTCTGCAGTGCACGCTGTGGAAAGTAAGTCCATCTTTTTTTGTAGCTTTTAATTTCAGACACCTTGGCAACACTTCACTGTACAATGGCCTCATCAGAGTTACCCTGTGTGTTGACCTTGCCTAGTGCAGCTTTAACCCTCTGAACCCTGCACACCTGTGGCGTTTTTTTTATTTTTGTGTTATGTACAGAAACCCCCAAAATTAAACCACTTGTCAGAGCTAGATCCTGTAAAACGCAAAACACATCTGTTCTTCCTGTATCGGTGGCAGATGCCTAATGTTTCGATTTCAACAAAAAACATGATCCCCCATGCATCATTTCAAAATTCCCAGTCAACAGTTCTGTGCTGTGAGATTCTGTAAAGAGAATTCTGTTGCACTGCCCGGCCCAGCAGGGAACCTGAATGCTTCTGCTGCTTTCAGTGAAGTCACAACAATTCCTTGAATCTGGACAAGAGCTAAATGTCTTGGTGCTTGAAAAGAAACTTGAAAACACCTGCAGCAGTTGTAAATATCTAAATGTCTTAGTATATAAAGAATGAAAAGAGGCCCCAATTTATTTAAAAAGAAATTCAGTTTGTTTTTTCTTTCTTCATGATTTATGTCGTTCTAGCTGTTAAAGACTTTGTTGAGTGTCGTGTGTTGTAGCTGCTTGTGCTGATCCCACAGGGATGCAGGACTTAAATACTGCAGTGGGAAATGAACCCACAGTGAGTATCTGGGGTTCAGAGGGTTCGATACTGTCACTGTTTTATTGTGTATTTACAAGTCTCTGCTAGAGGTTGAGGCACTAGAATAAGGCCGTTGTAACGTTGAGTGTTTCCAGTCCCCTCAGCAGACCCCAGGATGAGCATTTATGTTTTAGACTCCCTCGTCCAGAGTGGCAGGAGAATAAGCTTCGGTCCATAGACACAAGCAACCAGTAGTAAGGAGGTCAAAGGTCAGAGCCACAGAACCACCACTGTCTGACTGTTGGCTTCATCTTCATTAGCGGCCCGTAATTAATGAACTAATCACACTGATCATAAGTTAAAACACACCCAGACGTCTTTTTCCTCACAGTGCCAGAATATGTAGCTTGTCTCGTTTCACAAGATGGTGGATAACGTGTCGTTTCGTTTCCGTTTGCAGTCCACGACCTGCAGAGCTTCGGCCTGGACAATGTGAGTACCGGTCTGTCTGCTGATAGTGGCAGTGAAATACAGCTGAACATGATCCTACAACTAACATCACCAGATAAACTCACCTGTTGTGTCACTCTGGGGCTCCTGCAGATCAACATGACCCATCTAATAAAGCACCTGTCGTTTGGCAAAGACTACCCGGGCATCGTAAACCCTCTGGACGGGACGGACGTCACAGCGCCACAAGGTCAGTAGCATCGCCGCTGTCAGGACCCGACTGATACCAACATGCTTGTATTGGCGCTGCTGATGTTCAATACCTTTTTTTTTTTTTTTTTTTTTTTTAAATCTGACTATTTGTTATGCCAAAACATCACAAGTATTCAGCGTTTATTCTCATCAGGGTGGAAAGCCTCGGACACATCTAGACCATCATGGGACACTAAAACTCTCCACTGAAAATAAAATGTCATGTCAGGTTTTCCGTGGACGACAGACTGGCCGATACCTGACATTTAATAAAAGCACAAGATCAGCCAATATATCGGTTTAACCCTGCTATCAATAATGCCAGACGTTTTTCAGTCAGAAGAAACATCTGTAGTCGTCTGTCAATCTCACTATCCATCATGGAGAGACGTTTTATCATCTTTATTTATAAGCCTTTATTGTGGTGATAATCCAGTTCCCTCTCTGGGATCAATAATCTTAATTCATCCAGGGAAGGATCTCCAGGCTCTTTTCCAGCCCCACGTCGCTTCACACTGGGAGCTGACCAGTACAACCAGTCTGCTACTGGTGGCCACAATCTGGGTTGGTTGGGTCGACTTCGGGGAGATATCCCATCGTGGTCCTGACAGGAAGACTATCAAGTGTTGTTCAGATTTGGTTTAAACAAGTCACCTGAGCAGGTAGTGAACTACAAAGCATGATACATCCACTCTGAGCATCCACTTTAAATCTGAATCTTTATTGACAAAACTAGACCCCGGGTTGAGATTGTGACACCGTTGAGAAGACAGACAGTTGTAGTTATTATACAAGTCCCATCGCTGTGTTGTTGAGGCGGAGGGCGTCCTCCTTCCTCAGCAGCGGATCCCCATGCCAATGGCCATGAAGGTGCCAAACGTCCCTCCGCTCTGCATCATGGTCTTCCCCACGCCGCCCATCAGCTCCCTGCCTCGCATCCCGATCCTGCAGAGAGAGGGAGACAACCAGTTTTGGTTCATTTTGAACTGTGTTTACCCAGGGACAACCAGTCTTCTGCTGCTCCAATGCTTTGCTCAAGGGCACCTCAGTTCCCCTCCTACCAGTGTCCCATGATGGCCTAAAGGCTGTTTCAGAGGCTTTTCCACAAGAAAGGTCCGGTGGAAACACTGCACAGTAGTTTTTGAGTTACTCATTTACTTTTCGGGCTGGTTGGGGGATTCAAACCAGCAACCTTCTGGTAACGAGCCTGCACCTCTAACCTTTAGGCTACCACTGCCGCAAGCAGCCTAATGCCCTGCATGAGGAGGAGGACGTCATTTAGCATCTGAAGTCAGAATCTCAGTAACACTGCTCTTGTTTTTCTCATTGACTGGAATGAAATGAGACACATTGTCCTGATCAATTGCTGCTCACACACCAATGATTTGTCTCAAGGCAGAGCAGAGGCTTTCTAAAGTTTAGAAAAGTTCAACTTCTTAGACAAGCGTATATGATGTAGATCACTTTTGTCAGGCGACTATTCTCAAGGAGGAAGAGGCAGGTTGACAGTATACAACAACAACCAGAGTGAAAAGGAGAAAGTAGCGGTGGTCGTAGTAACTGATCATAACGAGTCAGTATGGATCACGTTGGTTGTGTTGGGAGTTTCTGATAGTAGCAGCCGGTGTTTAGAGAAACAAAGTACACCTTGTGCAACCCGCTTTATCAGATTTTCAGCACAGAATGTGGTTGAGGCAGCATTTTAAAAAAGCATAAAAGCAGAACAGTATGAGCAACGCCATCGTTACCTGAGACAGGAGAAGGTTCCAAACATGGCACCGGCAGCCATTCCTACTGCAAACCCCATCATGAAGCCCATCTTGACCCGGTCAAAACAGTTGGGCTGGGTCTGGCCATACGGACCGACTGCCACCGGCATCTGGAGAGGACAGAGTTAATAGAGGGGTAGATAGAGTAGAGCAGCAGAGATGAGGGAGATGGGTGAACAGAGTGACACATGGCATCTCCAGGACCAGGACTGAGACCCACTGATCTAGAACGTAAAATGTATTTCTCTACAAAAGTTGAAGCAGATTGTCAAGTTTTGATTTTGTGTCTTTGTTGACTCCTATATTACACCAGATTAAAACAATGACAACTTTAGCTCTGTCTCAATACTTTGGTTATATAAAGTGAAGACACGCCCCTCATCATATCAGACAACACCCACTAAAGTCAATGTGCTGATGAATTCGTCGACCATTTTATTGATAGTCTACCTATCGATTCAAGTCACTAAACTCAAAGCATTGGTTGTGTATGCCCGATGCTAACGTTAGTTGTCGTGACAGCACGTCTGGCATGTCAGCGTGTAGGTTAACCAATCCTGGCTAGTTAGCACGCTAGGCTAACGTTAGCATGCGAGCTTGGGTTCTTGTTTGGTTTCAGTTTTTCACTGCTCACAAAATGACAGGCGGTTAGGGTCTTTTAGCGGACTTAAAACGGTGAGTACGCCAAGTAACTTACAGATCTGTAAAGGTAAATCTTAAACCTCGAACGTTTGTTGTGTTAGCTTAGCATGCTACCTAGCTAACGTTAGCTCAACTGTAACTGGCCTTGAAAAATTAAAACGACCAGCTTTCTCCAACAAACTGTTTTCACAGCTAATTGTCGATCATTTGGCCTGGAAGCCCCTTACCTTGGCTTGTCTCGTGAAAATACGGTTATGCTCTTATTCTTATATTGCGATTTGGCGTGTTTTTGCGAGCAGCTAGGTTTAAATGTCTTTCTAGCAGACCCCCATTACCGGATAGAGGAAGCAGTGGAGCCGAGAGAGAGGAGAAATACATGGAGGAGAAGATGAACAGCGCCCCCTTATGGAGCGTTTTCACCTGGTGCCTTTTACAAACCATTGTTGTTGACACATGTCTGTCTTATATCTATAGTTTATATTTTCTACATGCATTTTAATGTCCTTAATAACATCTTACCCTAATAAAAACAAGTTCCTATAGGATATAATATTGTGATATCACAAGTATACACAACATATCATTGCTAAAGAATGATACTATAATGTCACGGTTGAGTAGCCCAGACACACTTTAATTCCCTTGTATAATGACACCATAGGAGATAAAAATACCACAAAGTAAGATAAGGTCACTATGAACTCACTACTAAGGATCACAGGCACATTAAGACACTACAGGAATGTTATAGTGAACAAGTGTTGTGAACAGCAATTTTTAATAAATGTCTCCCCACTGTGGTTCAGTAGGGAGGTCAAACGTTTCGAACACTGATCTCAATGAGATTCTCACACAAACACAAACTGACACCTTAGTTCATTTGAACCTGGAGATTTTCATTCTTATATTCCTCCATTGTTCTCATGTGTCGTATCTTATTTCTGTTTGCTGCTGTAACGACTCAATTTCCCCACAGGGATCAATAAAGTTTCATTTGATCTTCTCTTACTGTTTATAGGGCAGAAATTATTATGGTGATTTGATGCAGTTAGTGCTGCACTGAAATCAGTGGGATTATTATCCGACATCTAACAACACTGAAACCATAAAGATGCATTTTATGACAACAAAACTCTTTTAGGTCAATTGATCGTTATTGGTTCTTGTTTTCAGGTTTTCACATTTGCACTTCTGCTCGTTCCCTCGTGTCATTTTATGCTCATTTCTATGTATTCATATTGTCATTTATTGAATGTGTGTCTTTTTTTCCCCACCAGCATCAATGATGTACCAGTATTTTGTGAAAATAGTCCCTACCATCTATGTGAAAGCAGATGGGGAGGTGAGTCCAAGTCTCAGCACCCCGATCAGAAACAGATAACGCCACACACTCGTCTTCCCAAGTGATCTGTCTCACTACAGGGATCAATACATTTCAATTCAACTTTACGTTAAAGATGTTCATGTAAATACACACTCGTCTTGAAGTTTCTTAGTGCAGCTTTAATAAATGAAGACTTGCTGTTTGTCCGTCATAAATGTGTAAGTTGTGGTGCGGGTGTTTTCTTGCTGTGTCTTCCCAGGTAGTAAAAACCAACCAGTTCTCAGTGACCAGGCATGAAAAGGTGGCCAACGGGCTGATTGGAGACCAGGGGCTACCGGGCGTCTTCGTTCTATACGAACTCTCACCCATGATGGTCAAATTCACAGAGAAACACAGGTAGGAACCACAGGAGATAGAAGGAATAGAATAGAAACTTTACTGTCCACATGTGGAAATGTGACTTTGGCTTCACTCCACTGAGGCAGTTGCATACGCAATAAATATTATATATTATATATATAATATAAATTGTATATAATGAGTCCCACCCAAACTATCGATTTCCTGTCATTTCATAGTGTTGTGTCAGATATCGTTGTTTTCCCAAACTGCAGCATCAAAGAGGAAACACATTCATGTCACTGAAAGGAGATTGTCTCTTACTGAACTTATACTAACTTCTCATTCTGTCTGTCTGTCTGTCTGTCTGTCTGTCTGTCTGTCTGTCTGTCCAGATCATTCACACATTTCCTAACAGGAGTCTGTGCCATTATCGGAGGTGTATTTACAGGTCAGTCGTCCCTCTACCTGTTGTTCTGTTTTGGTTTTCATTTGAACCTGAATGATGCTCTTGACCTTTTGACCTTTTGACTTTATTAGAGGTCATACATCTGATGATTAAATCTCCTTCTCTGATCTAAAATCCTTGTTTGTTCTTGTTTGCTCGCCTGCTGCAGTGGCTGGTCTGATCGACTCGCTCATCTACCACTCAGCCAGAGCCATCCAGAAGAAGATAGAGCTGGGCAAGGCCTCCTAACAGCGCCACCCGCTGGCCTCCCGGTGCAACACACACAAAGACACGGAAACAGCAAGACAGGCAGAGAGAGAGACAGAAACAGGAGAGAGAGGTGGAGGGACAGACAGGCAGAGGGAGAAGAGTTGAGTCTGAGCTGTCTCTTCCTCCACTCTCTCTTTCCATCAGGTTGAATGAGATGTATGTATATAGAGATTCTTTCCTCCTCATAAAGCATCGGGGGGGAACCTCTGGGCTCCGGTGTCCTATCAGAGGGAGACGAGGTGGAGTCAGGGCGAGGGATCAACTAAAGACTATTGAGGTTGAAGAAGAGACGATGGCGGTTCATCAACCCAGTCTTCAGAAGCTTCTCTTTTCCTACTTCCTGTTCACACAGCAGCAGGCTCAGACTGGAGGGTTTCTGGCAGAGCCCTCTGTCCGGAGGAGTCGTGACGGTGGAGGAGGACGCCTGGAAAGTTCCAGCAAGCCGTCTGATTTTGTCCTGGAACACAATTTTTAAAGCCATCAGAGCAGGAAACACATTTCCTCATCCGCTGGTTAAAGGCTCCGTTCACACTGCAGCTGATTTCTCCTGACCTACAATCAGAATGTATCAGCGTTGCCACGACAACAAGTAAATCTTCCATCAGTTGTCATCCAGTCGACAACGAGACACAACGGTGGACAGAAAGACAAACAGACACTGGATTGGTGTTTGCAGACGGACGGAAACCCGGTTTGTGATGAAATGAGAACGGATGTGGCGCTGTCAGGATTTGGTCTCATCCTGGAACAGAATCCAGAAACAACAGATGGGATCATGAAGGCCTGCAGTGTGAACGCAGCCCCAGAATCACACTTCTTATCTGGAAATTAGAGATTAAACTCCACCAGTAAGCTTGCGGCGTCCTCAGCAACACGACTCCTTTAGACGGACGGTTCCGGTTCACATCCTCTTCTATAAGAGTTTATAAGGTTTTTAACAAATTAAAAAGTGGCACCTGCTCTTACGAAAAGATTGACTCCACCAAATGAAACCAAACTGTGTGGCTTTTTGACAGAAACTTTACCAGATGAACTTCAGATGAGGATGAGTAGCGTGTATGTGTATTTGACCTATTTTTGTTGTCTTGAAGCTGATCAGAGTGTAAATACTGTAAAGATGAAACACTATGTAACCCACAGCAAGCTGGTCAGGTTGGTTAGACGAGGAAAAGCTTCTGTCTGACCGGTTCTGTTTCCCAAACCTTCTCTCGGTGTTTTGTGGGGTGAGATGACACCGGGCTGTAAACGAAGCCTGCAGGGTTTTGTTTGGCCTTCGGGAGTTGGACCAGCTGAGGGAGCGTAGCCTAGCGTAGCCTAGCGTAGCCTAGCGTAGCCGGCAGCTTTGGACGGGGATCCTCTGAACAATCTGGAAACCCGGTGGATCCTTCCTGGGACCCGACTCGGTGCCCTTTGAAGTGTTATTCTTGTGTATCCCAAAACTTCAAGAAGTAAACGAGCAGGCCGGCACAACGCCAACAGGAAACTCCAAACCACAAGAACACTGTTTCTAAGTGTCTGGCTGACTCAGACTTTATTCCTGATTCACATGTTGAGTCACCATATGAGACCCATGTGTGTCTCTAGTGTTTTGATCTTCCCTCAGAGTTTATTTTCAGCTCAGACAGACAGTCAGACAGACACAGACAGTCAGACAGACAGACGGACGGACGGACGGTCGGCTGGAATCCTTATCTTAAAGTGTTAATCCTCAAAATCCTTTCTTTTAATCCAGTCTCCATCTTCGTCTCTCAGCCTCACTGTGGTGTTCTTCACTGTGGTGTTCCTCACTGTGGTGTTCCTCACTGTGGTGTTCTTCACTGTGGTGTTCCTCACTGTGGTGTTCCTCACTGTGGTGTTCTTCACTGTGGTGTTCCTCACTGTGGTGTTCCTCACTGTGGTGTTCTTCACTGTGGTGTTCCTCACTGTGGTGTTCCTCACTGTGGTGTTCCTCACTGTGGTGTTCTTCACTGTGGTGTTCCTCACTGTAGTGTTCCTCACTGTGGTGTTCCTCACTGTGGTGTTCTTCACTGTGGTGTTCTTCACTGTTGTGTTCCTCACTGTGGTGTTCTTCACTGTGGTGTTCCTCACTGTGGTGTTCCTCACTGTAGTGTTCCTCACTGTGGTGTTCCTCACTGTGGTGTTCTTCACTGTGGTGTCCCTCTCTGCTCTTCCCAGAGATCACCTGTCAATCAAACAGTGTGTCCAGTACTGTGACGTCTTCCTCCTTGGATTTTCTGTTGATGGAGTTTGAGTTCCTGTAGGTGGCGCTCTTTTCTTTGTCTGTTCAGCCACGGTGGCTATCGCTGCTCATGCTAACTACCCAGTTCTTCTTCTGTTGAAACGTTAAACGCATCACTTCCTGTCTCCAGAGGGTTTCTCCCGGTAAAGACCTACCTGACACCAGGTGTTGAGAACAGCAGATGGAGAAGCTTCATGATGGTTGAGGTTGATGATGTTGAGGTCCAGAGATCAGAGAGAGGAGAGGACAGAGATCGATGTAACAGATTACTTTAACTTTAAGTTACTTTAAGTCATTTTAACTTTGCAACATTGGAAGAGAAATATTCTTTCATGGTGTTTCTGTTCTTGGAGCCTGATCGTCTGTTTTCACCGTCATGATTCAACAGAAGAGACTTGTGATATTACCGCCAGCCGAATGCTGGTCAAGTCTGCGTCTGGTTAGTTAGTTAGTGTACTCACCTGGTAACCAGCCAACACGTAGTTGGCTGCTGAAGACGGTAACTTAGGATAACTGAATTATTAAAAATGAATCATTTAAATCATTTCCAGATATCTTAAATGTCATGGAGACGTTATGACCAACGATGTTTCTCTATTGTAACGTTGCTTCTGAAGACTGGACGATGAGTTTGAGTTTCTGATGATTCGGTTGTTGCACCTTTTAACATCTAAATCAGGGGCTGGGGGTGTGTGTGTGTGTGTGTGTGTGTGTGTGTGTGAGAGGGTGTGTGTGAGAGTGAGTGTGTGTGTGAGGGTGTGTCTGTGTGTGCGCGCATGTGTGTGTATGTGTGTAAGAAGTGTATTTATATTTTGATTGTCCTCAAGCTGTTTTTAAAATGACAGAAAATAAATGTTGAATACACCAGCCTTCTGTCTGTGTCTGTGTGTCTCTGCAGGCTGAGGTCAGTGTCTGTCTGTTACACCTTCCATGTTACTGACCTACTGACCTACTGACCGACCCAGACTGTGACTGCTGCTGTTCTCAGTTTGTCTGTCAGCAAACCTGAAACCAAACCAGAAATAAAACCAGGAGCCGGAGAGTCGACTGGTGTCGGGTTTCACTCCATCCAGCAGAAAGACTTTAGATTCACTTCCTACTGCCGGAAAATCACCGTAAAGTGTCAAACTAACTGAAACATCTTCATCTTCTGGTTTCACATCTAGCACCCGTCTTCAGAGCTGTGGGTGGAGCCTTTCCGTTGATGGACAGGTTGTCAGCCAATCACACGCTGGGTGTTGGACAGTGTGTGTGAGAACCTCCTGACTCCATTTTCAGGGTTTTTCCAGGTTTCACTTCTGTTGATGGATTTCCTGTTTGGGTTGAGAAAATCCTCCAACTTGTTTCAGCCCACGAACCCGTTCAGAACCTTCTGGATGAAATCAGAATCCAAAGCTGTTTCTCTTAGTTCCTGAAAATCATTTTGGAGATCCGACAGGTTGTTGCTTGTTTGAGTCGACTGAAGGAAGGAATCGGGCGTCGAACTAGAAAACCTGTTGAACCCACAAAGTAAAATTGTCCTCGTGGCTTTGTGCCGGTTGACACCCTGGTATTTTCCAACGCAGACTGTCTGCCATGTTTGATTGGTGGTGTTGGCCGCGCACAAACTCATCAGCTCCTCAAAAGTAACTAGCTTCAACCACAACAGAGCTGTTAGTCGAGAGCAGTTAGTCGGACGGTGCGTTCAGGGACCAGGAGAGGCAACCAATGACATTTACTGCAGCTCTTGATGTAAAAAGCATTAGAGAGTATAAACCGATTCTGAGCCCGATTGTAAAACCATGAAGAGCAACCTGAGGTTTATTTCTCACAAACCCCAACGTCCAATATTCAGTCACACCGATGTCCGGCCCGATGCCTCGTAGCTTCAGGAAGCTGTTAGGACGGGTGGCCGGCTCCCGTGTCCTTTGAGCTTAATGTACCATCCTGTTTACAACATTCAAGGGTTGTTGGAAGTTAAAATATCTTTATTTATATAGGACTTTTAAAACAAGGTTACAAAATGCTTCACAACCAAGACAAATAAATGTGAACATTGACAAGGATCAATAAAACAGAACATTTTATTGTCCAAATTTGAGTTAGACTGATTTGCCGATATCAGCCTCTTATTAAATATTATTAGATATAAGCAGTCATGTGGTCAGCCTCATCTGTCTGGTTTCAGTGGAGAGTTTTAGTGTCCATGATGGTCTCAATGTTTCAGTCTTCACCCTGATGAGAAGAAACTCTGGAGGAAAAACGGAATACTTGCAATTCTTTTGGGCATACAAATTATTGAATAAAATGTTGAAGAATGTTGACTTGTGACCCACGGGTATGGGAGCGCAGGCTGAGGTACGTAGCTCTGCAGTGGAGTAACTGATGTGATGATGGGAAACCAAACTAGAAAATAACTTCAAGTTCATCGTCTGTTCAACATCGTCAGTTGCACCTTTCAACCACTAGATGGCGACCAAGTGGTTCACAGTTTAATCTTTACAGCCTTCTTTTGACACACACACACACACACACAGTAGACCCCCCCTCCCCCAAACACACACAGCAAAGAGCTGCATTGTGTTGCTGATTGCCATGTCAGATGGATGTAGATACAAACACACAGAGGGAGAAGGGCAAAGCCTCTGAATGAAATTACAGCCCGCCTGAGTAACTTCCTGTGTGTGTGTGTGTGTGTGTGTGTCAGAGCCACGCAGGGCTGAGCAGTCCAGCATCACTGTCCATAGAGAATTGTTTTATACCGGAAATATAATTTATCTGTGTGTGTGTGTGTGTAAATGTACTAAATGTCCTCACAAGAATAGAGAGATGAATAAAATGCAGTTGCAGTATGAAATGTCATCTTGGAGAAACCTGGACGGTAAATAAAACATTTCCCAACCAGCCTTGTGAGTAAATCGTTGGTTTACAAGGCAAAGGAGGAGTGACAGCTGGTTTCTACCAATCACAGAAAGACCCAGTTGATTGGCCCCGCCCTGGTGGCTCTGCTCTGCCACACCTGACTGGGACTGTGATCACTCTTTTAGATTGTCTTTTAGGTTTAGGGTGTAGGGGTTAGAGTTAAGGGGTTAGGGTTCAGGGTTAGTGTTCAGGGTTCTCGGTTGGGGTTCAGGGTTAGGATAAAAAAACAAACTAAAAGTTGTGTGGGACCAGGTGGTCTAGATGGCAAGTATCAGATCAGTAAGGAGTAATGCCTGGATTCTCCCCCCACACACACACACACACACACGTAAACACACACACACACGTAAACACAGCCTGGTGCTGGTCGGTCAGGTTCAGGCTGTGGGGGGGATGACTGCGGTTATCTAAATGATGACAGTGTGTTGCTGTCAGAGTCAGGTTGGGGTGAAGGAGGGAGGAGGAGGAGCACCCACATCTCTGGGAATGATTAAGAAATTACATTGACATCAGAAGAGCAGAAGAAGAGATAAAACCAGAAGACCAGAGGCTCTGGAGCCACGAGCACTAAATATAATATATAATATATAAAATATATAATATATATATAATATAATATAATATAATATAATATAATATATAATATATATAATAGAATACATAATCTATAAAATATATAATATATATAATATATAATATATATAATAGAATATAATATTATTAGTATTAGTATTATTAGTATTAGTAATATTAGTAGTAGTAGTAGTATTATTATTATTATTATTATTAGTATTAGTATTAGTACTAGTAGTATTAGTATTAGTACTAGTACTAGTATTATTATTGTAGACTGCTACATGTTACAGATCCAAGTGATTTACACTAAAAAAACAGAAAGTCTCTTGAATAAACTCTTTTCTTTCTTCCTCTCTGTGTCAGTCAGCCAGACATAATTTCCCTCTCTCTCAGTGTGTGTGTGTGTGTGTGTGCGTGTGCGTGTGTGTGCGTGTGTGTGTGTGTGTGCGTGTGCGTGTGTATGGGCGCTGCCCCCCCCAACCCGTCCTACTTCCTGTCTCTGGATTATGATGCCATCAGTGCGAGCCGCTGCTCTATTAGCTGGGATCTACCAGCCACGGATGTTGGCTTTGGGATTTACACACAAAACACACACACACTAGACTCTTCTCTCTCTCACACACACACACACACACACACACACACACACACACACACACACACACTCTCTCTCTCTCTCTCTCTCTGGTTGGCTGGTAGAGAAAGGAAAAGGCGTAGTCAGTTGTTCTGCTGACCAGATGTGTTGGTTTGAACTAAAATGAACCACTCAGACAGCAGGATAGCGATGCTGGGCTCCAGACCCAAAGAAGTAACTGATTACTCAAAAGTAATGTCATTACTTATCCCTCCCTGGGAGCAGTAACTAGTTACACTACTCGTCCTATTACTTCTCTGTTCCTCATCCTCTCTTCCTTCTAAAATCAGGATCAATCAGTTTCCCTTCCTGTGATCGATCAGGAAACCAAACAGCGTTGAGGGAGGGAGTAGTGGGATTACTTCCACCCAGAGAAAGTAACTTTTTAAAGATCTCTTATCTAAACTAGCCGAGAGGACTACAGCTGAGGGACTCAGGGTAATGATAGTACATTTATTTATTGACTTTTCATACATAAGAAGTGTGTGTGTGTGTGTGTGTGTGTGTGTGTGTGTGTGTCTGGGTCAGAGTTGACTCTCAATTCCCCATTTATAAATAGAAAATAGTTCCTGGTTGTATATAAAATAGTGCCCAGACACCAGACACTTTATATTGATGATACTAATCATCAATGAATCATCGGTTAATATTTATCATTATTGAATGGTTAAGGAAGTTATTTAGTTAATTTCTAATTTACTAATTAATAGTAAATGATGTTCATTGTTTAATCATTAATTCACGGCAGGTTAATAAACCAATCACATTCGTATGATGTATCACAAATACATCAATACATCATCAATATTTTATAATGCAGTTTGAACTCTTAAATGTTCCTAAATGATTAATACATATTTGTTAAATATTATTTAAAATACTTTTAAGTAATAAGTTAATCAATAAGGTCACAGGTCAGATTCCCACAATGCTCCTCTGCCCATGAGCTCCCTCTGAGTCTGAACATAATAAACTGAGTTCCCGTTTTGTCACCCAGTCACCGCTGATGTGTTCGTCGCCTCGTCTGATATTTTCCACCTACTGTCGACTTCAGACAGCAGTGAGTCAGAGGTCTGGAGGAGAGAGGGTTTGTTCTGTCCTAGTTATCTTTACCACGTTTATAGAGAGTGAAGTGAACTGAAGTGACAGAGAGAAAGAGAGGAAGAGATGGAAAGAAGGAGGGACGAGAGGAGAGAGAGCAGCCGGAGGAGAGACTATCTAAACTCTGTTTAAGGCTTTAAACTTTTCCATGGAATAAGAAGCTTCCATATTTCTTTTCCTTCCATAAAACATGTTTTCCATTTCCAAACAGTCAGCGACATTTCTGAACTCGCTTCTCCAACATGTTGAAGCTTTTATTCCAGAATGGCGCAGCGTCCTTCCTTTTCTGCAAATTATTTAATAGCGTTTAGCAACTGCAACTGCTAAACAGAATATATTTTATAATATATTAAGAATATATTATTGATATATTAAACATTATACTAGTGAGAGTGACAGAACATATATTACGTTTTATTTTGATGGACTTTATTCATTCAGAAATTACCTTTTTATAGGATTGTTTCTTGGCATCGGCACGTAACCTCTGAACACGCATACCTAGTGGCCGGTGGCGGTACTGCAACCCTGCTTAACTGGAAAAAATCATTTTTCCAGTTCATTTTCAACAGTGGAGACTCCTCTGGCTGTATAAGCTACAGTCATGAACCATACTGACTTTCTAAAATGTCTTTGTCACACAGAGACTCCCAGACCACTGATGTTTTATTCTGAAATCCTCGATACTAGAAAGAGATTTGTGTTTGTGCTGTTGTTGAACTTTACCGCCACACGATGGTGCCAAAGCGAATGTCTTTAAGTCGTTATTTCATTGACGTGATCATAGCAAGACAGGGAAGCAAGATGGCGACCAGGAAGATGGCGACCAGGAGACATCACTTAGCTTCGGTTTGCTGTGTCCATTCATTCGTACGGTACAGGGAATCGAACCCTGCATGTCTGGGACCACCTCACTAACCACTAAGCATTAGTGATGGCCGATTCGCGAACGAATCGTTCAAAAGAACCGAATCAGTTAAGTGAGTGAGCTGATTCGACTCGCACACGCGACTGAATTGATTCAGCAGCGGTTATAGCAGCGCCAGAAAAAAAATAATTTATTTAAAAAATCACCAGTTAATTTATCAAACAACATCTTAAACATTACAAAAACTGTTGTCAATGTATATAGAATGTAATAGATCACTACATTATTACATTGGCCTTTTTCATAATCCAATATGGCTCCTTGATCCGGCGGGTAAGCGGAAGTAGTCTCTCTCGTTCATCGGACGAGAACCGCTGATCCGACTGAGCGGCTCGCGAACGAGTCGAGAGAGCAGATGAACGAGAGAGACTGAGCGGCTCGCGAACGAGAGAGCAGATGAACGAGAGCGACTGAACGGCTCGCGAACGAGTCGAGAGAGCAGATGAACGAGAGAGACTGAGCGGCTCGCGAACGAGTCGAGAGAGCAGATGTCCGAGATGTCCGAGCGGTTCACGTCTGATGAACGAGAGAGACTACTTCCGCGTACCTGCCGGATCAAGGAGCCATATTAGATCGTGAAAAAGGCCAATGTAATAATGTAGCGATCTATTCTGCACACATTGACAACAGTTTTTGTTGTTTAAGATGTTGTTTAATAAATTTACTGGTAATTGGGTAAACTATAAGCCATTTAACATTTAACATTGGTCAACAAAAATGTCTCTATTAGAAATAGAAAGTCAAGAGCACACGAAATAAAATGAAATCAATAGCAATACTCTGTGTAAATACTATAAATATTATTATTGTCATTAACCTGTAGTTTAGTTGGTGTTTTACAGTTGGTTACACATCTGGTTTGAAAGGGGTGGCGCTCATGTGATCCTATTACTAGTATAGCTCAGTTAGTAGAGCAGCACACTCTCTCATGCTGAGGATTGTAGGTTCAAACCTCACGTGGGATGGTATGTTTTTGTTGGTGAATCATAATGAATCGATTCAGAATCGATGCACTTCTATCGGACAGCTCGAAAGAATCGAGTTAGTTAAAAGAGTCTGTCTTCCCATCACTACTAAGCATCACGAGTCGCCCCGCTGCCCCAAAACTATGAGCCAGGCAGAAGTCGAACCTGGAACCTTCTAACTGGCCTTGGTTGGTCTTGTCTGATGTTTCCATGTTGTCCTGGAGGAGATGAACCATCCTCAGACACCACGGTGACTCACGTTCAGCTGGCTCATATTTGCAGCGGTGTGGAGGGAAGTCCAGTAATTTCCAAAACTGTACACGTCTATTTTGGAAAAAAGAAAATCATTATGTGAAGTTCTTCATTCAATATAAATATGCTACCATGTCGGAAGACCACTGACCAGATGGTGTTGATGACGAAACATATTTTAGCACACATGTATTACAAGACCTTCACTGATAGAATGAGCCTGGCAACATAATATTGTAAACAAGAATTTGTTCTTCATTGGATAAAGAGTAAATAGAAAAATGTAAAGCCTCACTGGCAAAGTAAATAAAGCAACTAATGAAATAAGATGATGAAACGTTTCGTTGTTAGAAACTAAAAACATACATGTTCATAATTAGAGGACACTCGCCACTAGCTCTCCCTTCCCTCAACCTCATCTGATTCCTCTGCAGACTCTTTCACTCCTGTTTTTCCATCTCCGGGGCCAAGCGGTGTGGCGTTAAGGCACATGTATTTTTTAGACATGTACAGTACTGTGCAAAAGTCTTAGGCATGCTAGATTTTACATATAAATTTAGTCTTAAATGTTTATTTATTTTTTGTTTTCTGCATTAGCACACATGCATTGCTGTAACTAGGTCCTTAATGGACAATCTTGCTAGCTAGCTATGCTAGTTAATGCTAGCTAAACCAACAGCTGTGTAATCAAATCTCTGACTCTTCTACCGTGTTGCTAAGCAACCAAAGCAGTAGATGCTGTATCCTAGCAACCATTCCGACATTTCTTTCTCTAAGGAAGGTTTCTGGTTGGCTCTTACTTGGTTAGCAGTCTGATATCTGGAAAGCTCTGCCGAGTTCTTCTTTATTCTGTTATTGTTTTATTTTTGTTTTTTGGAAGATTCTTTGGAACATGATTTCTTCTCCTGCGGTTTTCCTGCCTGACTGGAACAGCTGACCACAAAACACAACACAAGCTGTCGATGGTGTTCGCAGTGTTGAATGCCGGACTAGGAACTGGGACTATGTGGTGGTCTCCAGCGTGGCCGCTAGGGGGCGCTGCAGCTGCTAGATGGTTTAACTGTAAGTGTCTCAGTTAGATAATGAAGGACTTGAGTTACCTACTAAAATACCATCACACATACCAGATACACTGATCCTTGAGAGGGAAAGTCCTCTGTCCACACACACACACACATGCACACACACACACACCCTCCACAGGGAGGTCGGAGATCAGGGTCTGCAGCTGGTAGGATTCACTGTCTTGCTCAAGGACTCTTCAGCAGGTTTGGGGTTTGAACCTGTAGTTCAGCTGAAGGAAGGATAGCCTCTCCACACGACCACTAACATAAAATGAACTTTATTGGTGAAGTTGAAATTGGGCCACAGTAAAGAATAGAAGTTTAGGATGGAGAAAAACAGGTAAAAAGGTAATACGGGACGTGAGTAAAAAAATATTAAAGGACATAAAAAATACAATTAGATGAATGAAAATGAAAAGGTTTCTCTTCCCCTTCTCTAGCGTGGGGGATGGGGGATCAAACCTGGGGCCTTTTGATTACAGGGCTTTCTCTCTCACCATTATCCCATCCTGCTGGGTCAGAGGACGCTGTGACCTCTGACCCTTGGCCTCCCTACTACTCCCTACTCCTCACCTGGTTGTCACGTCGGTCTTCTGCCCTGAAAGTGAAAATGAATCAAATGAGGGAACCTGAACCCTCCGACCTCCACTGACGAATGGAGAAGTGAATGTTGCAGTTTGGTGTCTAAACTAGAGAGGTGTTAATCGCAGTAGGCTGAGGCGTCAACTGTGTGTGTGTGTGTGTGTGTGTAATAGTCAGGTCATCATTGTAAACTGGAATGACTTGCATGGTTAAGAAAAGTTTAATAAATTGTCTGTCTGTCTGTCTGTCCGTCTGCCTCTCTGTCTGCCTGCCTCTGTCTGTCTGTCTCTCTGTCTGCCTGCCTCTGTCTGTCTGTCTCTCTGTATGTCTGTCTCTCTGCCTGTCTGCCTCTCTGTCTGTCTGTCTGTCTATCTCTCTGTCTGTCTGCCTCTCTGCCTGTCTGCCTCTCTGTCTGTCTGCTGTGTATGTATGCATGCAGGTGTGTGTGGGCTGCTTGCGCGTGAGTCTGTATGCATGTGTATTCCTGCCAGTATGGCTATAAGTGCATATATGCCTGTATATGTGTGTGTGTGTGTGTGTGTGTGTGTGAACTCAGGTGAACCTCCCCTTTAAATTCCTGCAGTTGAGAAGCTTCTCGTGTTTTTTCCCCCCAAACAACATTCCTCAGGCCCATGTGTGGAGTCTGCCACGTCCACCATGTAGACCCACTCTGTACAAGGACTGTGTGTGTGTGTGTGTGTGTGTGTGTGTGGTGTGGGGGTCATATAAAGACGTCTGTATAAGGCTTTGCACAGCAGCATGCAGCAGAGAGCCCATATTTCATCAGTGTCCTCCAAACTTCACGATGCATGAAACAGATTCACTGGTCAGTTTAATATCATAGTAATACTGCAGTTAACTGAAGAGTCTCCAGGTCAGGAGAATTCAGTCTTCCATTTATTGCTTCCATTCATAATTATCCATGTTTTTCTGCAGTGGAAATCAAAGAATCAACCAAAAAAGTCACCAAATATCAGGCAGTCTGCAGCAATAGAGCATTGAACTGAAATAAAGTTCAACACAGTTTTCACAGTTCTGTCAACTGGCCACTAAATCCTGTTTATTTATTGTATTTTTAGAATTCTTAGATGGTGAGTCTCCCTCCCGGTATCGAACCCGCGGGGTCCTGGTCTTCCAGCATGATAGACGACTGTCCTACCTACTGAGCTAAATCTGTCAGATGCCGTGTTGAAATAGAACGAGGGTTGGATTTCAGAGAGGGACCTGAGTTACACCTCTAGTGTCCACAGCCACATCTTGGTGTGGCCATCTTGGTGTGGCCCTGTGCTGTGAAGTCAGTCTGGTCCTGGTACCACTGAGGCTCCGCCCACAGCAGATGAACAACGTTGACCTCCTGTTGTTGCTGAGCATCACTGACAGGCAGGAAGTAACATAGTTATGATTTTACAACACAGTAAACAGATACTGGTGCTTGGCAACGTAGAATCATCACTAGACTAGACTACATTAGATTAGACTAGACTAGACTACATTAGATTAGACTAGACTAGATTAGATTAGACTAGACTAGATTAGACTAGACTAGATTAGACTAGACAAGATTAGACTAGACTAGATTAGACTAGACTAAATTAGATTAGACTAGACTACATTAGATTAGACTATACTAGATAAAACTAGACTACATTAGATTATACTAGACTAGATTAGACTAGATAAAACTAGACTAGACTACATTAGATTAGACTAGACTAGATTAGACTAGATACGATTAGACTAGATTAGACTAGACTAGATAAAACTAGACTACATTAGATTAGACTAGATAAGATTAGACTAGACTACATTACATTAGATTAGACTAGACTACATTAGATTAGACCAGACTAGACTAGACTACATTAGATTAGACTAGACTAGATTAAACTAGACTAGACTACACTAGAGTAGACTAGACTACACTAGAGTTGATTGGATTAGACTAGACACGACTAGATTAGACTAGACTACATTAGATTAGACTAGACTAGATTAAACTAGACTAGACTACACTAGAGTAGACTAGACTACACTAGAGTAGATTAGATTAGACTAGACACGACTAGATTAGACTAGACTACACTAGATTAGACTAGATTAGAATACCTAGGATTAACAACATTACCAAAATGACCAACATCACCATTTTCCTTCCTGATGAGGTTTGTTGTCGCTGATGGTCGAAGGTCGTTTGAAGCTTCGGGACTGTAACTGATTAACGGCTGGACAAATAAACTGTATCTATTCCAATAAAGTCCAATAAAGTTAATCTTGTCTTGTTTTATCTTGGTCATACTCCATGTCTTTGTGTTGAGGTTCAAACCCCCAACCTGCTGAGCAAGACACTGAACCCTACCAGCTCCAGACCCTGACCTCTGACCTCCCTGTGGAGGGGGGCAACAACATTTATACATTCTTATTGATTATTACTTATTCAAAAACGAATTCCTTGTAAACTGCATTGCTGTCACTCTCTGAGCACTTCGTCACTCCGCGGCTACGCCAGCCGCCAAAACCATCCTGACCAGCAATCAAACATTTTAACGGTGAAAAAAGAGCCGCCGGTTCGATTCCCAGAAGCTCACCCAGTGAAGGGGGAGGTCAGCAGGTTGATGGGTGCTGCCGGTGCCACCTTGGGTGTCAGATTCACGGGTTCAGTCCCAGGCATGATGGGGGAATGAGGACAAGGAGGGAGGGATGAGGGGGAGGGTACGGCAGAGAGGGGTTGCCAAATATGGAACAAGACCGATAACTATGTTCCCTTCACACTCGGGGTGATGAGAGAGAGAGAGAGAGAGAGAGAGAGATACTGACCCTCCCCCTCCCTCTCTCTCTCTCCCTCTCTCTCTCTCTCTCTCTCTCTGGCTCTAAGTGAATTTTATGCAACGTTTTGAAAAGTCGCCAAAAAACTATTTTCCCAACAGTTAAACTGAATAACTGACTAGAGAACAACGTCTGAGTCTTCCTAGTGTTGTTTAGTGTCCAGCTGTTCTTTAACATTCATATTTCATGTTTTCATCAGACAACAAAAAGAAAGACATTTTCTAATGTACCAACCAATCACCCATCCAATCACCATGGAGACGTCTACATGATATTTGACATTTCAGGACGTCCAAAGACACTTTGAACTGTTTTGTGATGAAACCGAACCATCCGTCGGGTCGATTAGTGCCGTTTATTAGACGTTTCCATCTCATCATTTCCATATTTATCGCATTTTTTTTACGACAAAAACTTTTCCCATGTCAAGTCAGTGTTAAAACGTTTTTGCGATATTTCATAGAATCTTTCCCTCTCCATTCAGCTCCAATTCAATAGTGAACTTCGAATAATGTCTGCCTCCCTCTCTCTGGTGTGTTCTCTCTCTCTCGTTTCAGTTTGAACTCGGTGTGCTTTGTTGCCATGAAAGTAAAGAACGACATGACCAAAGCACGGAGATGAAAGTAAAACCCTCTGTCTCTTTTTACTCTCCCTCTCTCTCTGAGTCAGGGACTGACGGAGAGCGTAGTCCTAAAAATAAAAGCCTCTGGTAACACCACTCCACCACACTAACCCCGATCTCCCCTCATCCCTCCTCCCTCCCCCCTCCTTGTTTCCACTCCTCCTCTCGTCCTCCCATTCGTTCCTGAAGTTCCTAGAATCCTCCACAGTTCCAGTTCCAGGGAACGGAGCTGCCGCCAAAAGAATTATGGTTCGCTTCCAAATAACGTCCTGCTCCGTCTCCCTCGCCACATGTAGCATACATGTGAGTCCTGCTACCACCTCTGTCTATAGGCTACGTCTGTCTACTGCCAAATACTAAATATGTCTATCTGCCTGTCTGATTGGACAGTTTTAAATCTGTCTATCTGATTGGCTGATTTGCTGTATGCCTGTCTAATACAGGTCAAGATCATCAGGACCTCACACAGCAGTGGGACTGTGGAAAACAGTGTTGCTATAGAGGCTTTACAGTTCACTAATCTAGCAACCACATCTGGCTCCATGAAGCCAAATAATGTGTAAATCTATCAGAGCCAGCTAGAACCAGCAGACTGTCTGAACCAGGTTGTTGTGGTGTGTCTGTAGATCATCCAGTAACGTTCTCAGTAAAAGTGATCAGTGTGATCAGGTAGATTTGTCTCCAAATGTAGGTTACTGTGACTCAGTAAACTGTCGTCTTTAGCCCTAGTCTCTACTCCAAAACACTCTGAGTTGGAGCTGGAGAAGAGTCAGCTCAGTTAACCTAAACAAACTGGTAGCTAGCTAACTAGCCAGCAGGCTAGTTTAGTTACTGTTAACATGGGACTACTAGCCACTGCTAACGCTAGCTGCTACTAGCTACGTTAGCTAGTGTGCTAACCAGATGTGTTAACAACAAGACAGTGATGGTTAGCTGACCAGATACTATGGTTAGCTAGCTAACAAGCTACATGATCTAAACACTAAATCAATCAGATGTATCAGTGATGAAATGATCAGTTCAGTAGAAACAGACACAAATTAACCATGAAGATTCAATTCAGTTGAGACGGACAGAAACACAACCAGCTGTTCAGAGTTGAGGACCTCCAACATGGCCGCTGCTTGGAATACATCTGAGCTTCATGGAGGGTGGATGTAGTTCCTAAGGCTAAAGAGGTTTTGTGAGCTGATATTTTATGGAGCGCAAGATTGTGCAAACAACACTAAACAGGATTGGCTGGACTGTGGATATCAGTCACATCATAGTAATGAATAGATTTGATATGGGGTTTTGAAGGCCGAGACAGATACCACCATTTGTATTGAAGCTGCAGAGAGACAATATTTTATGTTGATATTCAATATATTTCATATTCATGCCAAAATATTTCCATTCAGTGATTCCTCCAGAATTTTATTGTTGCCTCTGAAGCAGCATTCAACAGAAATCACATTACAAGAGGTAAAATATCTGATATCTGAGGAAGTGAAGTGCAAACATCGGAGGATGGGTTCAGCTGGTCAGCGGCTGTGACCGGCTGTTTGGCTGCTGCAGTTATTAGATGTTTTCCTGGAAGACAGAATGAAGGCTTGCTTTACTGTTCTGGGTAGCATATGCAAACACACACACACACACACACACACACACACACTCATGAACACACTCATAAACACACCCACACTTTGGATCCTGGAGAACCTCTTAAACCCTCATTGTGTAATTTGCAAACTGCATGTCAGTAAGAAAATCGGTGTTATTTTCGATGTTTCTGAAAAACGTT